>PVJD01007199.1:0-87414 GCA_004026545.1 Mormoops blainvillei | reverse complement strand
TCATAGCAAAAGGGACTACTGGAAAAAAGAACTGATTATTCATTCTAAAATTAGATAACATGTGTTAGAGTTTTGAGAGTTCAATAGATAATTTCTCCCCTTTTTTTCCCACCCAGATTTGTAATTGAATGATGAATAGAAAGAAGAGTTGGAAGTGAAAATAGCATATTATCATAATAAAAATATTTGAAAAATGTATTGTGGGCTTGTGGATAGCTTCAAATTAAAATTATACCCCCTATCATTGGTTATAGCTGGTGACTATAACCTGGAAAATTACTGCATGGAACAGCAAAATTCCTTGCTGAAGACAAATTACAAAGAAATCAGGAAGGCTTGAACATTATTAAGTCTCTGTTCATCTTACCAAACCCATCCATTGGACAATTTATTTCTTCCCTGCTGGGAGTCATGGAAGAGGCACAGTGGTGCCAGGGATGAGGCTCTAATGAAAGCTCCTATCCATGCAAAAGTGAGGAGTAGGAAAAAAAAACTCAGAAAAACATGCCAGATAGTATGAAAAAAATGATATTATTCATTGAGCCCCATTAAAATCCAACAATATTGTATTAAGTATGATTGTGGCTATTGTTGAATAACTTGGAAGTATAAGTTCTATATTTCTAGATTCTAAAAAGCTGTAAAGTTGAAAATTAAGAAAATTATCATATCCTTCCAAAAATCTCTTTCATGTCCCATCTTTGCCAAACATGGAACATATTTTAGACATGACGGAAAAATAGGTCAAGGTTAAAAATCTGGCATTATCAACTAACAATTTATTAAGTAATAAAAGTTAGCACTTTTTAAAGTAAAAGTAATTTAAAAAACTAGTAATGTTATTTTAAATTTAAAATATTCCAAAAAATTATATTATTAACTGATTTGGAACAAAATCACTGATCAACTCTTTAACCAGTGGTTAACTAATCATTTAACCAATAATTAACTCAAAATAACCCTCTAGCTTTCCATGAAAAACTGAAGAATCTGTTACCAGAAGTTAGTTTGTTTGTTTTTGAACTTCTAGATATGTTCACTTATTGTAGCCATAACCAGGGGAACTCATAACTCTACTTTTCATAATCTATAATTTTTTCTTTCTCTTGATATAATTTATCAATTTTATAGCTTTCCAAAGATGGTTTTGGAGTTATATTCATAAATATTTTTCTTGGAAAGCAGTATGTTAGGGACTGAATATTTTCCCCTCCCCCAATTTGTATATTAAAACCCTATCACCCAGTGTGGCACCCTGATTTCGACTGTCGGCTTCTAGAGCTCTGAAAAATAAATTTCTGTTCTTTAAAGCCACCCCATACGGTACTTTGTTATAGCAGCCCAAAATGAGGTATAATGACTAGAGGTTAAATAATAAGATATGTAATTTATATAGGACTTTATCATTTAATCCATATGATGAACATTTCTTTCATTTCCCATATTCGATGAATCACACAACTTTACTAATATCTAATGCATCTTCACCTTCTTCTCACAGCCACTGTCTTGCTGTAAGGCCTCATCTTCTTTTTAATCCAATATGGCCTGCAGAGTTTTCCACCTGTATTGTTTCCGTTCCTCATTCTTATAAACTTTTACTTATAATATTTGTAAAAGTTTACTGGAAGTCCTGTTCACATTTAAAAATCTTCAAAGACTTCCATTTGAGCAATAGCCACTAACAACAATCAAATTGATTGAAATAATTCACTACAACTAAGGTATGTGCTTTACTGGATGATGTATGTTAAGAGACTTTACCCTCTTGTGTTTATTCAAGTAAATGCCACAAATATTAAAATTGTTTAGGTTAATTTATGACAGCTCATCATAGTGAAGGCAATATAAAAGAAACTTTAAATTAAGCACTTTCCACCATATTCAAAGAAGACTGAAGATGCCAGAAAAAAAATACATATAAAAATACACACTAAATTAGACTAGAAACTAAAATAAGAAAGTGGAAAAAATTCCAGTACCTCAACATATATTAAGCAAAATTAATAGAGATAAAGGCAATCAAAAATACAGGAAAACATTATCTTCTTTGGCTTAATGCTATCATAAGCTCACAACTCAAAAACACACAGCAAGGAAAAGTAGGGAAGACATGTCATATTTTGAGACATTTCATATTTTGAGATACTTAACATCTCTACCCAAAGACTTAGGTCCTGACCAGAAAATTAGATCCTAGTCTTTCCAAAAACATTCAAGGAGAGAGGGTAAAAGAATGGGGGAGGGAGTCATTTTACCTGTAATTCCTATCCTGGAAAATGAAGTCTCCATGAGAAAAAGAGGTGTTAATGAGAAAAGGAAGACAAAAACCTTCTAGCAGGCCATACTATAATTTTTTGTTCATGTTCTCCATCAGTTCAAATTGCTTGATAACAAGGCAGTGAGAGTCTGAGATGCCATTATCCTTTTTTGTGAGGAAGTACACTGGGTCTCTGGAAAATAAGAGTTTAAATGGAAGTTTTGGGCATCAATCTGACATCCAGCTCAACTGGAACTGTTAAATGCAAAGCCCTATGGACTGCCAGGGTAGGGTAATACATTCAGACAAGTCATTATAAAAACCTCAAAGCTGGACCAATATTAAACATTGTAAGTACTGGTGAAAGAGACAAAGTAAACGTGAGACATATGCTTATTGAATTCATCACACTTCACAGGAAAAGTCAATAAAGGAAAGATGGAAACATGAATGTAAACAAATAAAAGTGTACATCTAAAAAGATGCGGAAGAAAACACAAGTATTAAGATTCAGCCATAGAATGTGAAACCAACTGGTCACTGTGAAATAGGGCTATACAGATATAAGAACAATGTTCAGATAACAAAATAGAATGATAAAAAGTGAGAAAAAAGCTTACAATGAAAATAAAACAAAAAATACGTATGATACGGCAAATATGCAAGGGGGTTAAATTTGAGCTGCATAACACTGATTCAATGAAATAGACAACTGATTAAATTATTCTCAGGGAAAGGCAATGGAATAAAAAAATACTAGATGTGCTATATTAATGGAGATGACAGATAATAAAGAAACAATAAACCCAAAACTAGCTTTCTTGAAAAAGAACAGAACAAATAGATCAGAAGCAAGAATCACGTTAAGGAGGAAACTGCCAAAGGAAGTGAGACCAATTGTATGCAGATGGAAGTCAATTGCAACATCGATGGGGAAATTAAATTTTTCTAAATTGATCTTGTAAAGGTTTAAGAAAGGGTATTAGAAACTAAGAACACTATTACTACTAAATAAAAAAGTTTTCCTTAGAATTTTACATAATTTTTTATTGGTAACTACTTGCCTCTCACAGGCAAAAATTCATGTGAGTGTCAAAAAGTTCAGTAAGTGCACTATGCACAGGACACAAAGAAAATGAATAAATCAGCATGAGAGATTACAGACCTTTTCATTAATTTAGAATTTGTTAATTATGTCAAAGTCACTGTATTAGGCTACACTTCATAGAAAATTTGTAAATGATGAAATAGGTACTACTTTATGAACCTCACTGGAATAAGAAATATGGTAGCTTTAAAATAAAATACTTCTAAATATAATTAAAAATATTAAATTAAATTAAAATAAGAATATATTTTTGTTAAAATAAGTTTATATTTGTAAGTAATAATGTTTTCCTGTCCGATTTCAAGTTACATTAAGATCATTCCTGGAATTATTATTTTTTCTGCTATTCCAGGCGAGACTTGCTCATAATGCGACCTATTCAATCACATAAGGTTCAATTCTCTGTTGCTGCTATTGTGAAGTTCTTAATAAGCTGGAACCCTGTATTTTCGTTTTGCACACACTGGGTCTTGTAAATTATGTGGTTAAGGCCCTGCCTGAGTAGCTCAATTGGTTAGAACATTGTCTCAAAACACCAAGGTTGTAGGTTTAATCACCGGTCAGGGCGCATGCTAGAATCAACCAATGAATGCATAAATAAGTGGGAAAAGAAATGTCTGCTTCTCTCCTTCTAATAATCTATTAAAATTATAAATTATATGGTTAGTGCTTGTGCTACATTTAGGTATTCTCTAATTATGTTTATTTTACTTTCCCTCTCTTCCTCCCTGCCTCCCTTTTTTATTCCCTTCCTTTCTTTAATAATACAATTATTGTAAGTATTTGTGAAGGTGGATATTTCAATCAACTGGGAAACTCTAGCAAATAGTAAGATGAACGCCCACATACTCACACCTCTGCAAGTGTTAAATTACCACATATTCTAATGAAAGCATCAAGACAGAACAAAGTAAGTAGAAGGGTATTAAAAGGGTTTTTATAAGAGATTCTCGTGTGAGAATTTCTTCAAAAGGTGTGTAAATGCTGTATATATCTATTCCCTTTACCAGATGGAGAGAAGCTCTCCTTACCTCAAGCCCTGGGGTTGTCAGGAGATAAGCGATTAGAGAGTTTCTGTCTATGACTCTTAGAAAACACAAATGTGGTGTCTTAACCTCACCTTAAAGGACAAAATACGAGAGACTGTCCTGAGCAGCCCTGTAAGCATAAGCCGAGAAGAAAGCGTGCACTTTAGGTAAGATGGGAGTTTTTCTGCGTGCTCAGTGATTCTGTAAAGGGTTCCTACCCCCGATCTTCCCATAGGCGGCGAGACTACTAAGCCAACCAGGCACACAAACTTAGACCGGCAACGGACACAGAAGGAAGGATGGGTAGCGCGAGGGAGCAGGTCGCTCCGACTGCCAGGGAGCTCAGCAGTGGTGCCCAGCAGAGAGAGGTCTCTGAGGGATACCCAAATTTGCTCCAACGTTCTTGTAACTTTTTATAAGCCTAGAGTGGTCAGCAATACTCTTTATTTTAATTTTCTATACTCTAAATTTCTATTTTTATGTATACATTTGTTGTTTTTGTTGACCAGTTTAAGAGGGAAGGGACTGTTTGACAACCAGTTCGCAGGGACAAAATCACAGGCTTTACCCTGCAGCACTGAGTTCCTGGCAGTAAACGCAGAACCTGGGAGAGTCCCATTCAAAGCCCATGTGTGGAAGGAGAAAGATCAAATATCCGAAAGGTCAGCTATAAGAAAAGAAGAAAAAAATAATAAAAAGACCAGGGCATAAATGGACTTCAAACGTACTGCTTTGATGTCGTGAAATCATACTATTTTTTAAAAGTCTCCTGCATATAATCAAGGGCAAGGCTGTGTAGGCTTTCTAGACTGCACGCATGCGCATGTCGTTCAAGGCTGCGGAGTCACAGTTCACCGTCCCTCCAAACTACTATGTGGTGAAGATGATGGTGATGATACATGTAAAATTCAGTCGTTTCATGTGTTCTCTTTTCCCCCCAGAAATTATATCTTGCTTTATATCTTTCAGTTTATTTCTCAGAATCCCTGTTCCCACCTTTCTCTATGTCGCTGTATTTTTTTTTTCTGACTTCACTTTGCTGTCACCATTATGTGACTTCTAGCTTGTCCTCTGGTGTTCAAGCGTTCTAAATTTTTTGAAGGAGGGTATGCATGTAACATTTTCTGGTGTGGACTCAGTTCACCAAATCCAAAAGGATCAGAATAAATTATGAAGTTGCTAAATTCAGTGTATCTGAATTTAAGGGATCTGATGCATACATGAACAAAGCTGAAGTCAGGCTTTTTTTTTTCTTTTTGGATGGGCATTCTAGGTTGAAGGTTTCGACAAGAAGCAAAGCATACCTACCAAATCTCTAATTCTCAGCCTTAATTCTTATACATATTGCTATATTTTTAAATAACAGGAACACATCGCATTATATTATCCTCTTCAAGGTAACTTACTTTTTTCCCAAAAGAATTAAGTTTGTGAAGGTGATACTTACACATGTCTGAAAAGTAGCTTTTTGAAACTGGATAATGTGTTTCGATAGGAAATATTTTATTATAAATAAGCTAGTTAAAAAGCTTTCTTACACTCCGTGATTCTCATTTATTGCTCACTTTGGGGGTAGCAACCCTGTTAAGGAAAAAAATTATTTTAACACTTGTTAAAGGCTGTAAGTCAGACGTTATTCAAGAAGACTTCTACAGCAGGGTGTTATGTAGTAGAGGACGGGAGCTCAATCTCCCTGTCAGGACAAAATCTCATTGCAGGAATCCCTGTAAAGGGCAGCATAGCCACCTTTGTCCTAGCAACACGTTGGCGGAGGCGTGTCAAATCAGTGATCCAGGAGCCTTTCAGTCCACAACGTAAAAAAAACAGTAGGATATAAAATACTTAAAATCCGGGACCTGTGATTCTAAAGAAATGAGTCTCTGTTTTGTTGTTGTTGTTGTTGTTTTTGGTAGGCAGGAAATATTTCGAATTGGATTTCGGCCTGAGCATCAAAACTTGTGATAATACTACCATTTCATTGTCCCTGCTCCTATATGCAGCAGTTTTTAAATGATTATTATAAGGATGCTCTTTATTGTCCCTTTTTCAGTAGACAATATTTTATTATGCTACAATTATTACCACTAATGCTGTCTAATAAAATTTTATAATTACTACTACTAGTAATTATTAGTACTAATATTAACTAATATCTATGTTAGAACAATTCTAACTCATTGTCAAAAACCATCTTATTTAATTATTAATGCTGTATCAGTAAATTATTATTATTCCAAATTTTAGATTAAGAAATGCGTTGGTTAGAGATGCCAGGCAATATTTTTTCAACATCAAAATACTAGCTCGTGATTAAGCTCAGACTTGAACCTATGTTGTCTGAATTAACAGCTTTTGTTATTTATTGGTATGTTCTATCATTTCTTACACAGAAAAATGTAAATCTTAGGGTCCAAAAATTTTATTTTAGTGCCAGTTGTAAGATACCTCACCTGGACATTTTACCCTTAAAACCTAAACCAGATGTGTTGCATATCAAAAGAAGAACAGGACATCTTGTAGTAATGCAGTCCCTACTTGGTGGCCAACTAGTTCTAGTTGCTACAGCAAACATCATCGCCATTGTTTACTTTCACAATGAACTTTGGAATTATGTATTATCTACTTTCTCATGTAAGAAAACCAAGGCACAAAGAGGTTAATTGGCAATTATATTTTTAAAAGCCTGTGGTGTTCCTCTAAAGAGGATGATGGATAACCACTTACTTAGTGGAAAGGATAAATAGATGAGAAGATAAAAGGGATTTAGTTGAAGAAAATGATGAAAAGTTTATCAAAGTAATCTTTAGAGAATTTTATAATTACGAAGTCTAATTCTTCTTTCATTTTTCTATGGGTGATTGCAATCCAGTCAGGGTCTTTGATATTCCCTGCTTATATATTTTTGTTATTTTAATGCATTTTGTAAATGCATATTCTTTGGGTTTCTTTGGCTAATAATTATTTTTATATTTTCAGTATTTGTTAACTTGAAGTTTTATAAAATTTGCATATACTGTGACTCCAAAGCGTGTTTAGTAATTACCGATGTGCAAGTAGTTCAGAGTTGAGGATACTTTTTTTAAAAAGGCATTAAAATTTCACCCTCATGCACTAAGGAAAAATGTTTAGCACTATTGCTTATCAGCTTTGATTCTCGATAAATAAGAAGTAAACAAATGTATTTTGTTAAAGACTTACAAGAAATCAACAATTTTCTTACCATTCATATATTGCTGTCTGTTTGGGTCTACTATGCAGTTAACCAACAAATAAAAATTTTTAATTTAACTCCTCAGAAATTTTTTATTTTATTCAAAGATCACTAACTGAAAGAAAAATCATTGATTTATGTTTGTCTTCCTCTTCCCCTCCATTTCCCCTCTTTTTCCTCACCCTCCTCCCTCCCTTCAGTAATTGTTTATGACAGTATACACACACTGTCTTCATAATTGAATCCTATGTGATGAAACAGATAATTGGTACAACTTAACTGCTGGATCTAAAAGCTCTTCCTTATCAAGACATCTTAGGACTTACTTCAGCTGTTAATGAGAGACTTAAGTAACTTAACCAAAATTATTTCTTTCTTGCATAAACTGGCAGAACTAGGTTCCTCCACCATGTGGGACTCCATTCCCGGAGTCACTGTACAGTCTAAGGTGACTGCTCCAACTTCCGATCCCCTCACCTCCCTGTCAAAACAGGAAGTAAGAGGAGAGACTCACACGCTTTCCTTTTCATTGCAGCTGCTGCAAGCTGCATTCACTTTTGTTTGTATAGCAATGGCCTGTATCGCACTAAGCACCACCGTGTCTGCAGAAAGAGGTAGTTATAGGTATTACCAAGTTTCCAACTAAACATTGGGTTTTCTAATTCTGGGGATACATGCAGGACAGATCTTGATTGACTCATCCTATCTCTACCACAAAATAAAACTGGTTGATGGATACTAGTAAATAAAATTGTTATAGAGCTTTAGTTAATGCTGATTTATAGATTATGTTGTTTTAATCCTAAGGCTGTAACAGCCAGCCATTTGTTTTATACTCTTAGCTACAAGATAAATTTTTTAGATGTGTA
The DNA here is from genome assembly GCA_004026545.1 of Mormoops blainvillei. Lineage (NCBI taxonomy): Eukaryota > Metazoa > Chordata > Mammalia > Chiroptera > Mormoopidae > Mormoops > Mormoops blainvillei. The sequence continues at coordinate 78,938 of PVJD01007199.1, read as the reverse complement.
ATTGATTGTGACACAATGCAAACAAAACAAAACATAACAAACTTGCTTAAAAATTATCAGTGACTTCAGTAAGCTAGAGTATTATCTAATATTTTGGTTTAGTATTTTGTGTCAATAATTAATCTTTTTAAAGCAATGAATGTTATTAAATTTTACATCTTACAAATGGTAATTCATTTGGAAATTATGTAAATATTTATTTTTAAAGTGATTTCTCACCAACAACTTAATCTATTGAGAAGATTTGTACTGTGATTTCAACACCTTAAAAAGAATATACAAATCAATACAATTGCCATCCAGATGGACTAATACAAATTAATGTAATGATTTATCACACTTTCCCACCACATTTTCTGGCTTATCTGTAGTTATTCTGGATTTTACCATGCATTGAGTCAAAATGATTAATGCAAACAGATATAATAAATGGCAGCTTAATTCACAAGCAGGGGAAATTAGATTTGCAGTGCCCAGTGTAATCATCTAATATGAGGATTATACTCAACATAAAAATTGGTTTGTTACTACACATTAATGGATTTAGAAGTATATTTTTTCCTGCAAATTTTTATTACTTATTAGAATGTTAATTTATTTTTATCACATAATTTTCCAATATAAATAAAACAACATGAGAAAAATAATTTAAAAATAGGGAGAAACAGCACCTTATAGTTTCTCTTTCTTTCTTTCTTTCTTTCTTTCTTTCTTTCTTTCTTTCTTTCTTTCTTTCTTTCTTTCTTCATTTGAGGACATTCTTTGAGGATTTTAGAGAGAGGAGAAGGGAGGGAGAACAAGAGAGAGAGAAACACCCATTGGTTGTTTCCTTCACAGATGCCCCAAGGGACTGAACCTGCAACCCAGGCATACACCCCAACCAGGAGTCCAACCTGGGACCTTTGGGTTTACGGGAGGATGTTCCACCTAACTGAGTCACACAAGCCAAGCCAACACCTTACATTTTAAAATATATGAACTATTTGTAAAACTAATCTCTTTATAATCTTAATTATATAAAATATATGTAAGTATTAATAAAATAAAATTAATTTCAATCCTCTATATGCTAAATTTTACCTAGTTATCATTATTGAGATGCTTTACTTCTGATCTCTGTATAGTGTACTTTCTGTGGTACTCCTGTATGAGAAGGATTTTTACATTTCAAACGTCCTCATTACAAATTCAAGGAACCTGTAGTTTAGTCCTGCTGCTACTCTGGGCTCCACTTTGGGGATAAACAATAGGTCCCACCTACTCACGAATTAGCCGTCAATAGTGGGCACTGACACCTATTCAACATAACCTGTGTGCTGCTCTGTTTCTTAATGCACAGTCTCCTTCACAGTTGTGTTTCACCATGCTACACGATCATAGCCAAGGCCCTGTGTGCAATATCCAGGCCACTGTGATGAAGGAGATGTGTCGTCTGTGAATTTTCTCTTCCTTTCTCTGAGCAGATAAGTCTGAGGACAAGGTCACAGTGACTGACAGAGCCATGAGATGAAAAGGGCCTCAGTACCTGAACCGCTCTGCCCATCTCCCACCCCATGGAGAAGATGAACCAGCTACCATATAACACGACTTTCTACCAATGGTATAGAAATACACTTCACCATGTTTACTGTTTATACTATTTAGGTGTATTTGTCACTGCAACCTATTCCACTCTAACTGTATATACACAGCCAAATTTATTCTCTTTAAGATTAATTTTTTATTTTGAACCTCTTTTTCAGTGCCCGGATGCATTCGGTCCACTCTAAATGGACCAAAGTGTGTTTTTCTGAGTTTAAAAATGACATGATTGAAACAAAGTAAAAGTAAAGATGTCTAGTAGAAGAAATATAAACTGTGAAATATATAATATTAGGTAATAATTATTTATCTTCCAAATCTTGCATTAACATATGCATATGTGTTAATACTGTTCATTTAATGTGGGAAAAGGATCTGACCCCATTTTGATGTCTGACTGCTGACAGCTTTGAAGCCCACCTTCACTTTTCCCCTTGCTGCCCCCCATGAGGACAAACCATTAAGAGAGTCCAGGTTTCCTCTTCAACACTGGAATTCACACCACCATGGCCAGTGGGGGAATTGTCACCATGGCGTATGCCCCAAACACAAGTGACTTCTACTGAAGCCCAAACCAGTTGCTCCTCTTGGGTCTTCCCAGCCTTTTATAAGCCACCTTGAGTTCTGCTTTGCTATCTCCAGACAACCTCATGATAAGAATTATACAAAATTTCTCATGTTTGCGTATTGTCACCGGTCTCAAATCCAATGTACTCATTGGAATAAGGTCCATTTCACATCTGTGGGGTGACCACAAAATGATATATGTTTACTTTACTTGTGAAAGGAAGCACCCATGTAAAAATAGTCCCTAAAATGACTGCATCTTTTGGCTACCAACTTACATGGCATCCCCAAATATCCTTACTCTCATTTTGCTTGTTCTTTTAGTAACAAAATTTCACCTACCAGATTGTAGAATATGAGTAAAATATAACTTATTTTGAAAGGACTAAGCACAATATGTAATTTTTATTATTGTTTCTGTTTATTATCAATTTTCTAAGTATGTTAAAAATGACTATACCAATATCTACTAATACTCCTTTCCCCATAGTTAGATATACTTTATCTGTCATAGAAAAAAAATTAATGCTACCAGCCCATCAATTCCTAAGTATTATGACCTTGTATCTGTCAGTATCTCTTAAGGTCTATATAAAGTAGAAATAATAGTTTCAAGTGTATCAATATGTTTTCAAGACATTTTGCAATGAAAATGTCCCCATATAAATGAAACTCAATGTAAGATTTATTGCTCTATCAGAGGAAAAGCAAAAACAAACAAAATAATAGCTTTTCTACTACTACTAGTCTAGCTGAAGTATTGTACTTTGATGAAGAAAAAATCCTAATGTCTTTTTTTTAAAGATTTTATTTATTTATTTTTAGACAGAAAGGAAGGAAAAAGAGAGGGGGAGAAACATCAATGTGTGGTTACCCCTCACATGTCCCCTGCTGGGGACCTGACCTGCAACCCAGGCATGTGCCCTGACCGGGAATTGAACTGGCAACCCTTTGGTTAGCAGTCCAGCACTCAATCCACTGAGCCACACCACCAAGGGCTCCTAATGTCTTATTACTTGGGTGATGATATATTTTATTGTCTAAAATAGTGAAAGGGGATGTTAACTTTTATGTCAAGATTACATGTATAAACGAAGATTTTTTTCCCACAGACTATAACCTGTGTATAGTTTATGTGTAGTGCGAGTAAGCAGAAAAAGGTCAGCTGTTCTATAGCTAGATCTAAATGTAATTCTTAAAGCTATAAAGCTTCTAGAACAAAACAACAGAAAATCAGATACCTAGTAACAGGAAATTTAATAAATGCAAGATACATTTACATGATGGAATAATCTCCCGTGCTGCAGATGATTAAAGAGAGTTAAATGTATTTTCAGAGACGGGTCTTGAAAAAAATTGAGTGAAGATAAGTGAATTAACAGGTCCAATAATGATAGTGCATACTGTATAGTACCATAACCTTAAATTCTAAAAATATCTGAAAAATAAGTGTATATTTATTTGGAGAACATACATTTTGATGATTGTCAAAAATAAGGTTGGAGATGGTAAACACCTGAGTTACACTGGTTAGTATTAGTACTGACAGCCACTACCCGGTTAGTTGGAAAGAGACTTTACTATGTGGATTACAGTGATAAAAATAAGTGTTAGATTGAAATCAGTTTCATAACTTAGTGGTAGACTCACTTTCCAAAACAGACTGTAAAGCTCTTTATAATTATTTTAAAACTCCATGTTCATGCATCTGAGAATTTGTACTTAATTTGACCCAACTGAGAATCATATTCAGCCTTGATCACTTGATGAAATAGATGAGACTCTAACACAACCTCATCTATTAGTATTAGAGAGTATCTGTTTGCACAGGTTTTAGAAATACTAGAAGACGAATCTTCCATGTTCTCCACCTCCACAGTACCTAAAATACTTGGTGTGTTGTAATTACTCAGATTTCCTATTAAAACTTGGGATCTTTTAGAGAAAAATTGAGACACATCAACTTTATGAGCCAGCCTAATATGTGGAATAGAGAAATCTATTGATAAATAGTGAAAATGATAAATTACTGATTTTAATGAGGTAAATCGGTTACTGATCTAGATCAAAGATATTCAGTATATCTCAATCATTAGATCCAAATAAAATGAGGTGGTTGGAATCAGAACAGCACCAGAATATACTGGCAATTTGCTGTAGAAAAATGCTGCTTAAGTAAAATATATATTAGCTGTAAATGTTTATTTCATTGTGCAACCTATAATTCTGTCACACAGAATATTGTACATTAAAAAATTATCTAAGTTCTATTGAAAAAAATCCAGCCCTGGCTGGTGTGGGTCAGTGGACTGAGCCCCAGCCTACAAACCAAAGGGTCGCTGGTTTGATTCACGGTCACGTCACAGGCCTGGGTTGCAGACCAGGTCCCTTGTAGGGGGCACATGAGAGGCTACCACACATTGATTTTTCTCTCCCTCTCTTTCTCCCTCTATTCTCCTCCGTCTAAAAATAAATAAATGAAATCTAGAAGAAGAAGAAGAAGAAGAAGAAGAAGGAGGAGGAGGAGGAGGAGAAGAAGAAGAAGAAGAAGAAGAAGAAGAAGAAGAAGGAGAAGAGGAAAGGGAAGAAGAAGAGGAAGAAGAAGAAGAAGAACCAAAATGCTCAGATGAGGAAGCCAAGGATGTATATTCTATGAATATATAAAAAAGATTGTTTCTAAGTATGTAAAATCTTATGGTTTCAGGAAAGATCTTTCTACTCATCCTTATAATAACCCCGATTATAGAATTTATTCCAAATTTCACTTACCTCCTTAAACACTGGGAGTGATTTAAAGTATTATTTCTCTTAAATTAAAAGTGCAAAAAAGGAGGTTCAAAAAGATTAAGACCTGCCCAAAACACATATTAAATAGATGTAGATGAGATTAAGAGACAAGTTGAATGATTTTAATTAGGTTCAGTTTACATTTTAAATATATAGCCTTGCTTCCATTTCTTTAATGCAGTAAATGTAAGTGTGTATAAGATAGTTCATATAATTATTTAGAAACTGAATAATAATACTACTAATGAGATATTTATTGAGAAATTGCCATGTGGCAGTACACATACATCCAGTTCTTTCTAAAGATTTATGACATATAGATACAACTGTAGATGTAGACATGCAGTTTATCTAATAGGTGCTGTCAGTAACACTTCTCTGAGTCACTGAAGCTAGAATCTTGATAGAACCTCTGTATTATATTTATCCTATGGTCTAATATCTAGTTCCCTGGTTTTATTTATTGGAAAAGAGAATAGATAACGGCTTATTTGGTCTCCGGTTGGGGTCAGGAAGATGCATATGTAGGAAATCCTTGTCTTCCCATGGAATTTAGAGTTCTGGTATTATATTTACTTTTGCTCTTTTGGTCAGCATGAACCCTGAGCAGTGGGAGCCAAAGGTTATTGGTAGGGATCATCAGTGAGAGGCAATTAAGTAAGAGAAAGCCAAACAGCAGCCTAGAGACCTTGCTAATGTTTTCTAGTGTAAGTACATGCTGTATTGATAATTATCACAGTAGCCTTGCTTTACAATTTCACTGTACAGTAATTCCTCTTTCGTCTATAGGAGGATATCCTCATAGCATCCATTTTGCCTACACATTTATTTATGAAAAATTTGCACTGTTTTAGGTTCCGGTTGCTCAAATAGGAAGAAGAGAAAGGTCCAATAAGTCTGAGAGTTATACTCCTGCTGATGTAGCAAGTAGTGTCTTCACTATAGCTCAGCTGGGGTTTTTATAGTCCTGACATTGTAGGTTAAGATACACATGTATATGGAACAGTTATGAAATTTGTTTCATCTGACATATACATTTATTGATAAGTAAAGTGAAATGTGTATAAAGTAAACCTATTTGTTGTAAATTATAAAATAAGCATAATCATTATCGCAGTACCAGGTGTACAGAGAAGATAACACAAGCATCAAGAGTTATGCACTCTAGGATCATAGTAAGGACGTTGCAGAGCACATACAAGTAGGATATTCTAAAATCAGGAAGATACCCCCCGCAAAAAAAAAGTTTCCAGAGCTTCCAAAGAAAAATAATTATTCCTATACAAATGAACATAAATCTCAACGGTACTGGAAGAAAGAAGCTACCAGATCGGTAATTGTTTTCCATATGAAGGGTAACAAAAATTGAGCCTAAATTTTACATCTACACAAACTGTCATTTAAAAAGAAGGTTATAATATAATGAAACAGAAAATGCCTAAGAAATATTGCACCACAAAAATACACATCGAAAACATTCTTAAGAAGAAAAATAAATCATCTAGTCAGATGATGCAAGAGACATGGAAAGGAATTTAACAGAGTTCAGAAGTCAGGATGCCTGAGCTCCTAGAAAGACCTCCACTAACCTAACTTGGGGAATGGGAGAAGGAGAGCCTAGCAATTGGGAGATTTTACATATCTATGGCATCTTGGCTAGTTTAATACTTAACGTTAAGAAGCTGTGGCAACCACTTGAGTCAAGGGAAATGGACATGACTTTATGAATGTATACTGGCTTGTGGCTTAGCCTGAGAGCTTACAGCACATGAGTTAAGCTGGGAGGCAGTCCCCCATCACAGTGCCTGTGTTACAAGCAGAGGACGGTTGGCCCTGAATTATTGGGCCATGTCTGCCCTGACTGGGGATGGCAACCAAATAAATGTAAACTGTGTGGAGGAGTGGCAGATGTAACCCATTGTGGGAGGAGTCAGAAAAGGGGTCCTGTCAGAAGCTCTAGGCCAGGATTTAAACTATGCATGGCAGCCATTCACTCTCTTTTACATATGGGGGTTAGTAGTGAGGGAGGAGACATGCTGTCTGCAGTAAGGGATTTTTGCCATGCTGCGTAGAAGGGAGTAGGAGAGCCATGAGGGAGGGATGATGTAGCAGCCATGAAACTCTCTCTCTCTCTCTGTCTTCTACAAGGCTTAGGAAGGAGATGGGGGAGTTGACCACGTAGTTTGGGAGGGAGCAGCTAGAAGGGAGAAGCAAGCAAGCAGCTATGTAATTTATAGTGAGGAAGGAGGCCATGTGGCCTGGACCAATAAGAAAGGAGATGCTACAGTTGTGATTGAGTCTGCTGTTACCTGATTCCGGAGCTACAGAGGGCTTCCTTACAAGATCCTGACCTGCTACACCTGGATTTTATGTGGACTCTCAGGGCTTGTGCTTTTCTGGACCATTACATGGAGACCAATGACCAAGTACCCCAGATCCTGAAGGAAAGAGCTGACTTTGAGAGGATGGTGAATTTGGTACCGTCCAGAGGGACTGGAGAGCTGTTTGTGCAGCTGGTTTAAGACCAGATAAGAATATGGAGATCTTTGGCAGCTCCCCAAGGTGGCTTATTGCCTCATGGGGAGCATGGAAAAGGAGGGCTCCGAGCCGAGGTGCCCTAGGCTCTCCCAAGTTTGGAATATTGCAAATAAAGACCTGTTCCTTCCAGCATTAATTGTTGGGTCATTCACCAAGGTACCATGTGAATGAGCCATGGTCTGCTTGGTAACAAGAAGAGTGGTCAAATAACTTAACAATGTAAAAATAAAGGAGTGGAATATATCCATAACAACCGAGAATTAAAATTCTAAAGAAAACTAACCTACTTTAAGTGTGTATAGCTAAAACACACCAATGAAAAGACAGAGGCTCTCAGATTTAATTAAACCACACACACACACACACACACACACACACACACACACACACACACACAGTGTCAGCAGAATGAGTCCTACAAGAAGCACACCAAAAACAAAAAGGAAATGAAACGTTGAAAATCCAGGGCTGGGAAAGGTATACCAGGCAAATACGAAACATAAGAGCTGTGGTGGAAATGTTATCTAACAACAGTAAAACCAACAAAAACCAAACAAAACACTTGAACCAGAAAAATACCAAAAAAAAGCAAAGTAGAATGGTATCTACTTATATGTGAAATAACATAATGGGAAGCTATACTCATCATAAACACAGATGTTCTTAGTTTTATAGCCTCAAAATAAGCAACTGACAAAAATACTGGGAAAAATAAACACATCCACTGGATATGCATGCATTTGGCAACATTTGTGGGGTATGTCTAAAACCACGTTTAGAAGGCTATTTACAACTTCAAGTACAATGACCACAATATCAGAAAGTTTGAAAAAAATTAAAAGTTTAACACACAAAAAGGTGAATAAAGGACCATAAAGCAAATCCAAAAATCAATAAGGGAGCAAATAATAAGAGCAGAATTACAAAGCAGGAGACCTAAAGGTCTCCTGGCAGGAGGAGACAGAAGTGACCAGGAAGCAGCCATTAGCTTACAGTTAAGTAGTGCACTTAATATGCTTTCCAGTGAGAACATTCTCCCTCAGGGAAGCATGACATCTAGAACTCTATTGCCTAGAGTTTCAGAATAATATCTTAGTCTACTCAGGCTGTTATAACAAAAATACTGTAAAGTGGGTGGCTTATAAACAATGGATATTTATTGATATTTCCCATACTTCCGGAGGCTGGGAATTCCAAGACCAAGGATCTAGCCAATTTGACTTCTGGTGAGAACCTGCTTCCTCAGTGATGCACTTTAACCTTGTAAGATGGAAGATGCAAATGAGCTTTCTCAATCTGCTTTTATAAGGACACTGATATTCATGAGGGCTGTAACCCCATGGCCTATGCACCCCCCAAAGACTCCACCTCTTAAAAGAGTACAATTTTCAACATATAGATATGCAGGAAGAGGGGCATGAACATTCAAGCTATAGTGAATGGGAATCACAATTCTTCAATGAGTCAACAAAAGGATGGTGACTAATCTTATTCATACTTTTACCCAATTGGTTCCTAGACCCAGGCTTAGGACTTAAATTTTTGAGTAGAAAAGATTCAAATGAAGTTGAAGTCATACCCCTGCCAGGTATCTTCAACCAAGGTCAGGAATCTGGTAAAGATAGATGGGATACGCAGTCTTGGAATTCGGTATTGACAGGGTATGCTAGCTTGGCTATTCTACCAAATATTAGAAAACCCCAACAGCCTGCAGGTGTCCATTGATGGGTCAAGAGTATAACCCATTTATTAAAGTAATAAGGAATGCATCGATGTGCAGATCATAGCTTTATTAATAAATTAAGTTATAATAGTTATGTATAGTCCAGCATTAATGTTAGGGGATGCTATTACAGAATTTTGGTTTCTGAATCAAAGTGGAATGAGAGAATCCTGAAATGAAAAGACTAAGCAGTGAGACTTAACTCTCAGAAGCAAAGTGGGCAAAATTCTTGTAATCAATGGCAAAATCTAAGTGGTAGCTAGAGTCCCGAACCAAAAACAGTTGTGGAGATAGTTAATAAAATATGATCTTCTCCCCGGTATATAAATGAGTAGTCACCAATGGTAATACTTGATTTATGTAATAAAAAGTCACACAGAATAATTATGATACTGATTTTAAAAGTGATGACTCCTTAATTGGTTTCCCGGCCTGACCCATTCTGCATGTTCGAACTTATTACCTGAAGATGGGAACTCCTTCTGTCCATCTTCTAGCTCAGGAAGGTTAGGTTTCCCAATAGCCTGTCAGGGATGCTTTTTGACTTTCAAAATTTTGTCCTTAAATTGATGATTTGAACATGATATTCCCCCTTTTCAAGCCATCCACAATGCTCAAGAACAGGCACCAAGTTACACCGTCATAATTACCATTCCTCCATGTTATCCATTCTTCAAGATGTTTCACCAGCCAGTATTTGACCTTCCTCTGGTGATAATTTTAACAATTGCCCTGCTGCAGCATTGCAGGAACCCCTGTACATACTCCAGTTTCCATCAGTTACTGCAGAGATCCAGCCAAGTAATATATTCCTAAGATCCCACTGTAAAATTTGCTTTCTAAGATCACTCCACATTTGATACCATTTGTTTTAAAATCATGTTCCCAGTAGGAAACTCTTATGGAGAAAACCATGCAGGAGCTTTATTAAAAGAGTACTCTTAAACAGATATACTTAAAAGGAAGTTAGGAATGCAGGATGGGATAGAAAGAGGTATCACAGAGCGCAGTGCTATGCGAAACTGGGCAACTACGATGCTTCTTCAGAGTTGACCAAAATTAATGGAAAAGCAACAGACCTTTGTCTGTCATCTGTCATTGGCTTCTGGCTATCTACAGAAACCATGAGAAGGGTTTGTCAGCTCCTAGGGTGTCTGAAGAAAGCATTACAGTAGCTCCTGCAAGAGTGATATTTGTGACTTTAATGTGCATTTACCTATTGATTTAAAATTTTAGCTTCTTATCAGAAAATTAAATTGTGCTTTAAGATTCTTTACATGTTAACTGCTTTGTTTTCTCCTTTTTCTGTGAACTATATTAGAGATATAAAAGTAATAAACTTTGATTATGGATTTATTATTCTTTAACTCTATTAAATTTTTCTCTATGCAATTTCGAGTTAAGAATTTCGAGTTAAGTTTTGAGTGCATACATTTTTAGAATTTTTAATATCCTTGTTGAATTGATATATTTTAAAATGTATTAATGTCATATAGCTACATTTACCCATGGCCAATGATGTGCTGTGATCTTTGCTATACAAATTATTCCAATTATGTTGTATATATTTTGAAACAGAAACAAAATAACAAACACCTGGTCAACACTGATGAGACTTTGGTATTGAGTCAATCATTCAGCTAAATCGTAGTTGACCATGAGAGAGGGAACTCATAAAAAAATAAATAAAAAGATGCAGTCTGCCTTTTCCACAAGAATGTGAAGTAAGGTACTTATTTAAACCTTTCAAATTGTTTCAATTGTCAAATATATACTCAGAAGAAACTTAACTCTTTTTATTCATTTCTGAATATTCATAAGACAAATAGGTTTATAGTTTGACCACCTCAAATTGTCACAAATCAAAATAAAATTAACTAGTTATTAACCAGATATATGTCTCTTAGGTTTCCTTTTTTTTTTAATTAGGAAAATCTAAAAACTTAATAATCCTTATTAAATTAAAAATAATATACTGGGTATTTCAGAGGAACATAAAAAAACATGGGAAATCTTACATATAAGCATATCTATATTCTATCTGAAGAAGAAAGAGACAGAAATGTTGAGCATATATCCTTCGGTCACGTGTTTATTGGGTGGCAAAAATAGGTACGTGATCCATGTCATGTGATTCCAACCCACTAAACAGTCAAGTAAAAAACCGTATTTTATTTTGATTTTTTTCACTCATAAACACTACACTTGTTTCTTTAAAGAGAGATTAGGTATTGATATATCATGCAACAATAAATATTCAGTTTTTCATATAATTTTTTCATATAATTAAATAATCCATTGAACATCGAATTACTGAAACATATTATGTTGTGATCATTTAGAGTATATTGGTTTGGAAATGTTTATTACTTATATTAAATAGTTGAGAGTAATCTGAATTCATTTTTTGAACTTTTTTTTAGGCTACAGAGCTATACTGCATATGCAGAAAGAAATGAAGCTGGAAGGCTTCATATTAATTTGAACAGGGAGCTATAATTTTGAAAGTATAAATGTGAATTTTATATCTAGGTCAAAGAATTCAAACACTAAGTAGAACACTGGGGGGAAAAAGGCAATATGCAATCTCAATAGTTAAATTTAAGTGATGTAAAAACACCAAAAAAATGGATGTACTACCTTTTGCTTTTTGCCAGCAACTAAGCTTAAATTGCCACAGGTTTAAAAAAAATGCACAAGAGGGAATAAAATGTTGACTGCAGAATAATAGAAGACAATTCTACACCTTAATTTCAAAACTAAGTATTTTTATCTATATTTTAGTAATCAGCACATACTGGTTCAAAGAAGGTAATTTTGTATTTTTTAAGTGAATAGCCAATGAGGAAAAAGACTAAAAATAGTCATTCAGTGGTCACATTAGAATGGAGGAAATAGAACTATGACTTTCATCAGTATTCATTTGAATTATCATTTTGCTCAAAGCAGCAGTACTATACTACTAACTTTGAAATATTTAATCTTTCTCCTGTTGGAAACCCATTAGCAAATATTTTCTCTACTCTCAATATCTTTTGGATTTCACACAAAAATCAAATCTTAATAAGGACAATGCAACCTCTGGCATTAATTAGGTTAGAATACCAATGGCTAGTTGTAAAATCTGTTTCATGGGAATTTACTCCAAATTAATTCTATTTAAATATCTCCATCTCCAATATTTATTATACTTAATATAATTCATACATGTTAAGTATTTATCCTTCTCTCTTTAAAATAGTAAATAGAAGAAAGTTATAGAATTCTGCATTAGACACTTAGCTCTTATTGAAAACCATGTCAACAGTCTATAACATTTGAAGGATCTCTGAAATGTACCAAGGCAAAGATCTGGGAGTACATTGCTCAGATCTCTCTTTAAGGGAGAAGCTGCTATTTGGAGCAGAATTAGCTGCCGAGGTTCAGCTCCTGTGCCGTTGGGATTCACTGTAACACTCAAGCCAAGGCCATGCCATCCTCAGGATGCTCTAGCCCAATGGCTGAGAATAGTCGAGGTTCTAGATCTGAGCCCTTCCTGTCTAATGCAGGACTCCTCTTACAGCGTATCTTTGTTTGGGACTTCACCATTAGCATGGCTTAACTTTCTCAGGGTGACACTCTGCAGACTGAAGTTTTCCATAACCTCTTCTTCTTTCTTCCCAATTTCTCTTAAATGAAGCCATACTTGAATCATGGTCAGAGGCTCTCCTTTCTTCTATCTAATTTACACTTTAAGGGAGTGCTCGATAGAGATTTTTATCATTCTGATTCAGCCTTGGTACCTGTTTTATGGAGAACCCAAACTCTCAGACAAACGCATATTAGGCTTAAAGCAAAATTTGTACAGACTTTAATAGGTCGCAGTCGATTCAGACATAGGACATAACCAACACCACCACCACCAACAATAACGGCAACAACAAAAAACTCATACGGAAGCTGTGAGTGAAGAACCCAGTTAGGAACAAGCAGGTCAATGAATAAACATGGCTATGAGTAATTGCAAGACCAATTAGCTTTTCTTTCTTTCTTTCTCTTTCTTTCTTTTTCTTTCTTTCTTTCTTTCTTTCTTTCTTTCTTTCTTTCTTTCTTTCTTTCTTTCTTTCTTTCTTTCTTTCTTTCTTTCTTTCTTTCTTTCTTCTTTCTCTTTCTTTCTTTCTGGGAAGGGGGCTATTCTTGTGAGTCAACTCATTTGCAAATTGTTTGGTTTGTATATTTAAACTTGGACTAATACTCAGAGCACAGTTTGGTAAATAAATCAGATGATTGTCCTGGATACTCTGAAGTAAATTTTCCATTCCAAAGGGGAACAAGAATAGGGTCTTAACTAAGATTTGACTGCCATCATGGGCAAAGAGCCATCTTTTCCAAAATTATAGCTCCCTATATAAACTAATGCAAAGCATGCCCTCTTCATTTCCCTGTGAACTCTCATTTTAGATCAGATGCTTTAAAACATCATTCTCTCCCAGGAGAACAGTAGTTTTTCACTTAAACTGACAATGGAGAATTTAAAAATATGTCAGAAAACTAAATGAAAAAAGGAAAATGACGGGAAAATAAAGAAAAACAAACAAAAATAGAGACAAGGCAAATTATGTGTGCATGTACATGATTTATATGTGTATGACAAAATTATTGTTTGATGTAATAAATAACAGTCTCTTCAGAGAGATGATATTAGATATTGTACCTATTAATTCTGGCAAGATTATTTTGGAGTAAAAAAACCCTAGAAGTTAACGTTTACACTGTTACATATAACGATACCAAGACTTGAATGGGCTAAAAAGTAAAACTGCTTCTCCTCCACGATCTATCCATATTTGTTCAAAATCTCTAAATTATTCCAAAATTAAAAAGTGGTTTCTAAGCAAAAATCACATTCAGCTTGTTGTTAAGAAAAGGTAGACTAAAGATATCAAGGATATGACTCTAATCCTTGGTTATGTCCTCAGAAAATTTCATGATGTCTCATAAACCATTCAAAATACAAAGAGCCTATTAATATAGTAAGGATATATTATACACATCTCCATTAATTCATAATATTTCTAAGAATCCCATATTGAATGAGTTACAATAAGACATAGAAAACTGACAGAGTGTTTAGAAAGCTGTGTTCATTGTATTAGTGTGAACACTGCTACTTGGACTAAAAGGGGAGGAGACAATGCGAAATAAAAAAGACCTTTTGAATCTCTAAACTGCTACAGGCAGGAAGCAAGCTGAGAAACATCACCTGCAAACCTAACCTAAATTTTAGGTTAAAGAAATTTTCAGTCAAAGGGAGGAAACCAAAGCCCATAAAGGGGAGCCAAGATTCATGAAGAACATTCCCAGGCAGTAAGATTGAGCATTAATTAAGAAACTGCCAACATATGCAACACTGGATTTCAGAACGCTCCAGACCAGTGAGTGCCGTGTGCCTCTTTCCCGCATCTCCTTCAGGATGGCATCCATAGTAGGTGCTCTGTGTTCATCCTGCTATTGGACGTTGATGTCGACAGGGGTAAATACTTTGACAGGATCTCTCATTAAGACTAATGATATTCAAGAGGTAGCACTACTACAAAAATCGTAACCAAAAAGCTTCATCTGAACTGAACTGAATTAATGACAAGACCTTAAAGCTCCAAACTGGTAATAACGCTGTAATAAATGAGACCTTGGAGGATCTTGGGAGGTATGGAGTTGAATACTCATGTGGGGGAAAATAAATAATTTGTAGTCAGAAAGCTAAGATTATTTTTTAAAATTTCAGTAAATCACTTGATACTCATTTCTTCAAGATTGGGGTCTAGTTACTTTCCCTTGAATATTAGCTGGCCTTAGTGACTAACTCTTAACCAACAAAGGTAGCAGGATTAATGTGTGACCTGTGAGGATGTTAGAAAAGGTAAAACAACTTATACCTGATTCTTTCAATCAGGGGATATGTATATACATATATATATGTATATATGTATGTATATTTATTATTCAAGTGGACATGGATTATACAGGGCATATGTTTACAGTGGTTCATATGGAAAATAATACAATAATTAACAAATAGTAATGCAAAAATAACCTCTATGTCTCTTGTACTCAAACTGTAACCCTACCTTTGCCTCCCCCTGTATATATCTAATTGTCCTGATTTTATATGACTACAAAAATATCAATAAATTCTACCAGTTTGAAAAAGCATAAATCAACTCTCTGAGATTTATTAACTAAAACAAAGAATGTATATTTTGGAAATATACACAAAGTGTATATAATTAATTGATTCATTATGATTTGTGATGGTACCATTAGATCTGAATCCTGAAGCGTAAAGACTAAAGTGCCTGCCACCAAGTAGGCAAATAGCCAATGTGTATTTGCTGGATAAATCAATGCATGCATGCCCGGTAGAGGCACAAGGGTATCTGTGGTGGCATAAATTTATACAAATAGGAAATGATCTGGGAATGCCTACACCATGTAAAAATTGGAAGAAATTCACATTTTGGAATGTAAAAATATTAAAGAGTTTTACTCTTATTATTTTCCTTTTTTGCTCTGGTGATTAACAAATTAAAGCATAAGAATAGAACCAGAATGTGCTACTATCTTATCAATATTTGTCCAACTGATACATTTTAACTTAAGCTAAAATAATGAATTTGTAAATATTACACATAATTTGGGTCTAATACAATAAAATACAAATAAGTACATGTTATTCAGAAAAAAGACTTAAGTAATAGGGAAATGGCATGGTTTCAATCTTTTTACATATTCTTCTAATCCTATTTCTCCACAAAATGATAACACATCATAATTCAGGATATCCAGCAAAAGCACAGGTTTGTCTGTGTATCTCTCATAAATCTTTATATTCGCAGCTGGAGATTCTACGAACAAAAGATTTTAAATAAAATGCATAATAACTCCACACAAAAAGAAAATATAATCTGATTTTAGCTCACAAGCTTCTTATTCTGACAAATATTCACTTTAAACAAAACAAGGAGCTCTTTCTTTTGAATTATATAAAAATCAAATAAAATGAGCAAACCTATATAAATGTCTATTTCATGTGTTAATGTTCTTAAATGGGAACTGATTTCCACAGTTTTGATTGTTTACCATTATGTAGAGAAAAGAATACTACAGAGAAATGAAAAGATTTCTGGCTCAAAGTACACAGCATGAGCCCATTCAACTGACCACAGGCTGCTGCTACATCTCTGCTGGATGAGAACTTCAAGCCCATTAAACGGGGATGAAGCACTATAACTTCCGAAGTCAAAAGTTCAGCAGGGAGTGTTTCAGGATGCTTCCCACCTCTAATTTTCTCTAATAACCCAGATTCGGTTGTCATCTCTTAGGGCACAGTGGTCAATAACTGCCGTGATTCTCTGTCCTTAGCTGGTCAGATAAGAACCTACTTTGTCCATTAATTGCTGGAAGCAGCAGTGATGCTTAGGGGGAAAAAATAAAAAGAAAGGAAAAGAAGACTAAAAACTGTTTTATAATATACTGTGGTAAGTTTTCATTCTGAAGTCAGAAAATGTTATGTTAGGGGAGCTATGTACGATGGATGCTGTCACCTCTCAACCATGGCCCTCTCCTGCTGACTACAGATGGTTCTGAGGTAGGACAACATGAATTAGTCCCATTTTGTGAGACTGATGCTTTCTTCTCTTGCTATATAGGAAAACGGAAGAACTAACCAGGGAATGTTTTCTGATTTCTTAGCTGTGCATCTAGCAAAAGGATTTCCAAATGCAATAACCTTTAAAGGCCATAAAATAATCATATTTCCTGAAAAACCACTACAGACACAATGATTTAGAAAACAAACAAAAGCATTTATCTATCTGTCTATAACCCTAAAAACTAATGCCAATTTTAACATATCCATAACAATTTATGTATGTGTGTGTGGCCTACCTATCCAATCTAATAAAAACCACTGATTATTAATTTCTGGTAATTTTTTGCCTAGACCTAAGTTTCCCATAGTTGAATTACTCAGGGAGTTTTGAGGAATAGTTTGAAAGTTAAATAGGTAAGTAGGTGCATTCTAGTGAATACTGGTCACGGAACTTGAAAAAAAATTGCATTTTGATTTATATAAATATTCCATAAAATAAAAATAGTCACTAGATTAAATTGGAACTAATTTATACATTATATGTGTGTGTGTATGCGTATAGAGATAGGTATAGCTATAGATGGTATGTTCAGAAAGTATCCAGCTATGCTCTATGAAAAAGAGAGACATTTACTGAAGAAGATAAAAGATACAAGAAACATTGTTCATAGGACAATGATGCCTCAGTCCCATTCAAAGTAGGCACTACCATTTTGGAAGCCCGATAACTTGGTTATACTTACTTTTTCACCAACAGGAGAAACTAACGTTGCTAGACAGTAGTATGTTTGTCAATACATTAATTGTGCATGTTTGTGTCATTTAAAGAAAACACTGACAATAAGTTAGAAGTGCACAAACATCACCAGTAAAGCTCTGCAAAATATTGACAAAATTTCACATTAAACAGCTGCATCCATAAGTACATTTTTGCTCACTCTGAAAGTCCGCTAAGATTACCAATAAAAGATGAAAAAGGATATTCATGTATAAGAACAGACACCATGAGGTGTAAGATAGTAATGAATGAGTGAAATTGACTATTTATTGGAAGATGGAAATAAGTAAAATTAGGCAAATCACTCCACAGAATCTAGACCTTGAGAAGGCTCATGACTGGGAGGTCCAGGGGTCTGTAATCAGAGGGTAAGTAAGGAAGCCTGGACAGAAACACTGTGAAAGCTGTGTGAGCAGCGGGGGTTCTCAGTGTTGTGTGACATCCTCCTTATCCTGGAAAGAAACGAGTATTTCTCCTGAGGAAGGGCAGAGCCTCCCACCGCTTATAGCGCAGTGGAAAGTAAGCGAATCTACATATTGCTTCACAGAAACCCCACACATCACCCCCTGTCCGTCTTCGGTCTGGAATTTTGATGGCCACACTTACAGAAGTGCTTGTGCACATCCACATGTGTGTGAACACAGGTTCAGGAATAAACGGGAGCATCTCCTCGCTCAGAGGGAACCCGAGGTGTCCCTGAAAAAGACCTCTGGCTCTTGGCATTAAGCTCCTTTTCCAAGAACGTGGCTTGCTGCCCAGTCACTTTGCAAAGACCAATCACTCTATAATTCCCAATGTTATACATAAGCTTGACCATTTCCTTTTAATGAATTGTCTTTAATATGTACTGGCAGCAAAGAATCAGCAATGTTACAGTACAGACTAACACCTGAAAATGGGAACAAAATAAATATACAAAACAAAAATCCGAAAGAAACATAGGTGATTCAGGAAGCGGACAAGAATATCTTTTTTTAATTGTTGTTCAAATACCATTGTCCATTTCCCTCCTGTTGCTCTTTAAAGTTTTATGGCTAAACCAGAGATATGAAAGAAGATGCATACATGAAACATGAACATAAATCTATTTTTATTATTAAAAAACATGTAAAAACCCACTTGCAAAATTCAGGTAAGATAAAAATGGAGGCAGAAAATGAAGCTAAGAACATTCCTTTCTCCTTGACAGTAGAACAAAAAGTCAAAAAATGGAAAATAGTATAGAAAAAAAAAACCCCAGAAGATTAAATGATTTATTCAGAAAATTTCAAATATCAAGAACTGAATCTTAGACTACAGGAAATGGTTAGATAAATAATTTAAGAACATTTTCTTCAGATGAAAGCACTAGTTTCAAAAGTAAAATGGCACAAGTTCCAGCGTGTTGAATGAAAATTGACATAAAATGAGGTGTATCAATGTGATGGGGTACTATTCAAGTTAACCCTCCCTTCAAGACTGAATTGTACATTCCCCCAGAGGCTGTGAACTTTGACAGCTGACATTTATATAATCTCAATTTTTGGTGATTGCTCTTCGCAGAAGAGAGCCACCACACCAAAATATGCACCATTCCTATTTCAGGCCACTTCTTGCAGGCAGCTTGCATTCGATCACAGATAACAGAGGGGCTGTAAAGACTTAGCCCCATTGTCCAACTTGGGACGGCTACGCAAGTTCAGTGGTCTTAAAAACAATATCTACTTCCTCTTTTTTATCTCTCTTTTCCCAACAGGTATTGAATCAGGGAGCATTTCTCAATATCTCTCTGCAGTCAAATCCAGCTCTCAGAGTTCATTTCCTAAAGAATTTTTCCTATGAAAATCATCACCTGACTTTAGCAACCTATGGTTGACACTGATAGCTTTTTGGCCTCATATGAGACTTCAAAACTTAGAAAAAGATTAAATTTCTTAGTACTAGACACAAGAAGATAATCCAAAAATCCCCAAAATTATGAAATAAAAATGACTTTCAAGCTAGAAATCTATATACAGTTTTATATATAAATCCAGTGAAAGAATTCACATGACTCCACTCCAGAAAGACAAACAATCCAATTAAAAAATGAGCAAAGGACATAAACAGACACTTCTCCAAGGAGGACACACACAGGGCCCAGAGACACATGAAAGGATGCTCAGCATCACTAGCCACTAGAGAAATGCAAATTAAAACCACAATGAGATATCACTTCACACCAGCCAGATTGGCCATCATAAACAAATCAACAAAAAACAAGTACTGGTGAGGATGTGGAGAAAAGGGAACCCTAGTGCGCTGTTGGTGGGAATGCAGACTGGTGCAGCCACTCCGGAAAACTGTATGGAATTTCCTCAGAAAACTAAAAATGGAACTGCATTTTGACCCAGCAATTCCACTGCTGGGATTACCGTAAGTATCGCGAAACACCAATTCTAAAGAACCTATGCACCCCAATGTTCATAGCAGCACAATTTACAATGGCCAAGTGCTGGAAGCAACCTAAGTGCCCAAGGGTCAATGAGTGGATCAAAAAACGATGGTACATTTACACAATGGAATACTATGCAGCAGAAAGGAAGAAGGAGCTCCTGCCCTTTGCGACAGCATGGATGGAACTGGAGAGCATTATGCTAAGTGAAATAAACCAGGCAGTGAAAGGCAAATACCATATGATCTCACCCGTAAGTGGAACCTAATCAACAAAACAAACAAGCAAGCAAAATATAACCAAAGACATTATAATTTCAAATTTAAGATCCCATTTATATGACTTTCTCAACATTTAAAAGAAAGAAAGAAAGAAAGAAAGAAAGAAAGAAAGAAAGAAAGAAAGAAAGAAAGAAAGAAAGAAAGAAAGAAAGAAAGAAAGAAAGAGAAAGAAAATAAACAGAGTGATGAAGAACAGATCAGTGGTTTTGGTTAGGTAAGGGTTTGGGGAAGTAAAGTGGGGACATGACAGTATTTTGTGGAATGATGAAATTGTTTTGTATTCCAGTTGTGTCAGTAGTTACACACAGCTACTTATATACTAAAATGTGTAGAACACTAAACTAAAAAGTCAATTTCAATGGAATAATCTTAAAAAATTACATTGAAATTTATTTTATTTAACCTAAAACAAAGACAAAAAGAAGAACAAAAAGAAGGACACAAACAAAATAGAAGTCAAGTAGTAAGATAATTGAATGAATCTAAAGCACTAATATTATGTTAGAAGATAATAAAATAAACACTGTCATTTTTTGAGTAGAAAAACATCCAACTATGTACCCCTTATAAGACATGCCCTTAAACAAAGAAAAACTGAGAAGTTTAAAGTAAAAATGGAAAACTACATATTATTAAGCACTGATAAGAAAGCTGGTGTATCTTTTTAAATACCACATATACTACTTGATGCCATAACTAAAATTTTTTAAAATTTATAAGAATTAAAAGGTAATTCAACAAGAAAATATAATTTGACTGCTACTCTACTCGGCTAAAAATCAAAAGATCTGTATGCTACAATTAACAAATTAGTCCTGATTGACATACATTCAGCATTAAATCAAAGAAAAAATACACATTGTTTCCAAGTTTACCTTGATGACTGACAAAAATGACCACAACCTAGGAAAGAAAACAAGTCTTAGCAAATCAACTCGAGAAAATTGTCCACAGTGGAATTAAGCTAAAAGTCATGAAAAGACAAGTAAGTGAAAATTCACAAAGTTTGAAGTAAAACTTATATGTCACAATAAGCTAAGGGGCAAAGAAGAACCCACAATAGAAAATAGAAACTATTTCTGAGTAATAATGAAAATGTAGTATTTTAAAATTTGTTATTTGTGTTTAAAGGAAAATTTATAGTCTTGAATGCCTATAACAAAAAAAGGCTAAAATATTAATTTAAGTATATTCTATATTTCAATAAAAAATTGTACATACTTTTAATTCAATCTAAATGATTAAAGTCAAAAACATATTAATCCTTGTCACTATTGTTATAAATGAACGCTTGTTGCTTTTAGGTGTACTTCAGGGCCTCCCCAAATGAATCGTGCATATGTCTAATAATTTATTTTAAGGCAAACAATGTCAAATCTTTCAAAATGTGGGGGAAACCTCTCTAGCTACATTTTTGATAATATGATAAAAGCACAAAGTTACTTGTATTACCCAGGCTATTTATGTGGTATACAAAATATCAATAGCATATATTTCCAATTAAATCCAAAAATGCCAATTAAGTTGATGAGTCCTGGTAATGTGGAAAAACTGTAAAATTTCTCAGATTCGGGTTGTTTCTCTCTGGGAAAAGAATCAGTGTTGTTTCATGGGTAGGAAAGCGCTTACCATTCTGTAACAATCCATGCAAAAAAAAATAGGATAAAGTATAAAATATGTCTCTAAGAGTAAACACCCTTTCAAGGGCCACACAACAGGCCATTTCATCACCGCCTTTGCTTTCGCAGCCCTTGGGCGTGAAGTGTGTGGGGCATGCTATTTGCACTGGTCTGTTCTCTCCTGGGGGGTGGGGTGGTTTCCAGCTGATGTATTTGATTGCTTTTCTGTATACAATTTAAACCCTGGAATTTTGTAGCTTTTAAACAGCAGCCTAAGATAGATTATGTCTTCCCCAGTCAGACTGCCAATTTCAGTATTTTTAAGAGGATAAGCGATAAGAGATGGGGTGGGAACCCAGGGAAGTCATCAAAGGAACGTAAACAGAGTCAGGGCCCAGACAGAAGAGTGAAAAATAGAGATCACGGGGAAAATATTCTAGTTATGCATCAGCTGCTTCCAAAGTGGGTAAGTATGTTTTCAACTTCAAATCACAAATTGAATCAAATACTCTCCCCAGAGCTCTGTTTGCTGCTGCCGATATACTTGTTCCACACTCCTGTTCCTGGTAAGCTTTGCATTTTTATAAGGCCTGATGATACAATGAGTGACCTTAAATCCATTGCTACGAAAGGATTCCTGCTAATGGCTTTTAGTCTGAATTAAAGTACTAGTAAGATATGTCCACTCAACCATGTGTTTATACCTTTCTCCATTTTATTTTACATTTTATTGATAAAATTGAATTAAATTGTCACAATTCACAGTAAATGATCTGGTCATCGGTTTTCTCTAGTCCTAAATATTAGTACCTCACATTTCAGAAGCATGAGGTTTTTCTGACCAAGTGAAAGATGTTCTAAAGCATGGGATACTTCAGAAAATGTGGAATTATTTTTCCCTGAAGTTCTCAGATAAAATAATTTAATGCTTTTCATTGTTGATATGTCCTCTTAAATCTGCACATTATTTCTGCAGAAGGTGTCACATATCACAGTGATATAGTTGCTGAGATGCTAACTGTATAATAATTCAGAGACTGAGGAACGTAATCAAAATAGCATAGGATGCACAGTGAATTCCGTGGGGTTTAAAGAAGTTAATGAATAGAATTTGGGTAGTTTTTAGAGCAGCGGCCACCGATACCATTCTCTTGTTACATGTTACTCTTTCTTTTGTTTTCAGCAGTATATTGTCATTCACAGATATTCGTTTCAATTTGATAGTGAGAAATATCAGTCAAATCCTGCTAGATTACTACCAAGACACCCTTTATGAAAAATGGACAGGATATTCTAGTGCCTTCCTTTCCTCAGGTCTCAGCAGATAAAATCTCACATTGCACACTGCAGACTAAACAGTCTTTCTAGCTTTCTAAATTTAAAATCTGAACCTGAAAAACTACTTTCTGAAAATTTATTAGGACTTAATACTCTTTCTAAGATACAGTTTATATTTCTCACCACAGTATGAAACTTTGGTGATTTGTTTCTTTCTATATTTTACTCCTATTTCTAGTCACCTGCTCACATTTCAGAATATGTCACTGATTCCCTTCTCTCCATGCCCTTGAACATGGCATAACTTCAGCGTTTTTACCCTGGTAAACTCCCTAAACACTCCTACAATACTTGACTCAAGTGTATCCTCCCATGTAAATAAACCCTCACATTTTTAAAAATTGGTTATTTGTTTTCACTCTAACCACTGCATTGTTTTCATTTGTTTTCAGTCTGTAATTCCTTGAATACCCCGTACTGGCACATTTCATTCTTAGTATAAATTGTGTGTTTGTGAGTAAATACTTCCTGAATTTCTTTTTTGTTCCATTGGTGCATTTATTTAAATGTATACCAATACTGTCTTTTATGACAAGTATTTTATATAGTAGAATAAATTTCCAACTTCATTGTTCTTCATGTTTTGCCTGGCTCTTAGCTGGATTTCTATATGTGTTTTAGAAAGGGTGTTTCAATTTTCCTATACCATGTGTTTATATTTTCTTTGGGATTATATTGAATCTCTAGATGAATCTGAAGAAAACTGATGTTTTGCAGTATTGCGTCTTTTGAATCATTAAGGTAGAAAATCAGCCTCTATATTTGGAATCTCTGTTGTTCCTCTTTTTAAAAACTGCATAAATTTAATATTAGCGGTTTGTACATTTATTAGACATATTTTATGATTACATTTTTTATTTGTAGTAGTTTTTTTTTCTTGCTTTAAAGTACTCATATTATGATAGATACATCAACTTTATTTTATTTAGTGTGGGTATGGTATAACTTTTCACTTACCGATAAAATATTCAGTATTTGTACATTTAAAATCTATTGCTCATAACAAGCAGATTCTTTAATGTACCAGCAGACCCTTGAACAATGCTGGGGTTAGGGGAGTCACCTCCACTCGGTCAAAAATTCACTCGTAACTTTTAAGTCTCCAAAACCTTAACTGCTAATGGCTTAATGTTGACCAGAAGTCTTACAGATCACAAAAATAGGCAATTAAAACATATTTTGTATGTTATAGATATTAAATACTATATCTTTTTGTTGTTGTTTTTGATTTTTTCAACATTTTCCCACCACCACTTTCCCTAGCCCCACCCACCTCTGCCTCCCACCCTCAATCCTTCCCCCATTTGGCGTTGTCCATGGGTCCTTTATGCATGTTCCTTGATGACCCTTCTCCTCCCTTTCCCTTGTCGTCCCCCTCCCTCTTCCCCTCTGGTTACTGTCAGTTTGCTTTTTATTTCAATGTTGCTGGTTATAATTTGCTTGCTTGCTTATTTTGTTAATTAGGTTCCACTTACAGGTGAGATCATATGATATTTGTCTTTCACCTCCTGGCTTATTTCACTCAGCATAATGCTCTCCAGTTCCATCTATGCTGTTGTGAAGGGTAGTAGCTCCTTCTTTCTTTCTGCTGCGTAGCATTCCATTGTGTAAATGTACCACTGTGTTTCAATCCACTCCAGTGGACAGGGGGAGGCTGGGGGTAGTGTGGGAAATTAAGAAACCAAAGAACTGGTGTGTGCAGCCCATGGACATGGACTAAGGTGTGGGGATGATGAGATGGGGTGTAGGTCAGAGGGGATAAAGGGGGAAAAATGGGACAACTATAATAGCATATTCAATAAAATATACCAAAAATAAATAAAATAAATAAAAATCTAAAAATAAATAAATAAATACTGTATCTTTTCAATAAAGTATATTAGAGAAAAAGAGTTACTAAGAAAGACTCAACTTTAGCTCTGGCTGGCGTGGCTCAGTGGATTTAGCACCAGCCTGTGGACCGAAAGGTCACTGGTTTGATTCCTGGTCAGGGCACATGCCTGGGTTGCAGGCCAGGTCCCCAGCTGGAGGCATGAGAGAGGCAACCCATCCATTCTCTTGCACACTGTTTCTCTCCCTCTCTTTTTCCCTTGTCCTCTCGCTAAAATTAAATAAATACAATATTTTTTAAAAACAGTCAACTTTAGTCTAAAATATTTTTTCAATTGAATATTTACTGCTGATCCTTGATTTGCATTTTTTATATTCTTGCATTTCAATCTACCATTTTAGTATGTTATTTCTATTATTCTTTTCTGCTCTATATACCTTTCTTTTATTTCTTACTTTCTTTTGATCACCTTATTTAATTATTCCATCTGCCCCCATAGTTTCTTTGTTTAGTGGTTATTTGGTGACTATCATGTACTTGTTCTATGTACCAAAACACTATATATATATACATATATATATATGTATATATATGTATATAAACTAGTACTTTTACCATTTGTATATTTCAAAAATATTAGAACATGTTTACCTATATATCTTCCTTCAACTAATGTACTACATATTTTTTATTGTAGTAAAAAACACATAACATTAAATTTACCATTGCAGAGATTTTTCAGTAGTGTTCACATGAGGGTGCTAAAGTTCTCTAGAACTTTTTCATCCTGCAGTTCTGTAATTATATATACAATAAACATCTCCTTCCCCCCCAAACCTGTCCTAGGTAACCACCTTACTACTCTTTGTTTCTGAGATTTTGCCTACTTCGGATACTTCATATGGGGAGAATCACATAGTATTTGTCCTTTTTTACTGGCTTACTTTATTTTGCAAAATGTCGTTAAGATTCATCCATGTTGTAGCATTTGAAAGAATTTTCTTCTTTCTCTTGGCAGCACCATATTCCAACTGTATGTATATAATACATTTTCTTTGTCCATTCATCTGTCACTTCTTGACTATTGGGAATCATGCTACTGTGAACATAGATATACAAATACTTCTGAGATCTTGCTTTGAATTCTTTTGGAGATACACAGACACACACACACACACACACACACACACACACACACAATTTAATCATAAGGTAATTCCATTTAATTTTTTTTTTTTTCTGTTTTCAATTTGGCTTCTCCATTTCACATTCTCACCAAGAGGCATAGGGTTCCAACTTCTCTGCCTCCTCACCAACACTTTAGATTTTCTGTATTTTTCTTTGAGAATAGAGTGGATGAAGCCAAGAATCAAAAGATTTGGAACATAAGGAAGCCAAAAAACAAGCAATCAGAGGAACAAGAAGGAAAAAGGACTAAGAAAAGGATAAGGAGGATAGCATAAGCAGCCTCTGGGGCAGTTTCAAGTGTTATAACGTTTACATCATAGGGGTGCAAGAAGGAAAAGAAAAAGAACAAGAAATCGAAAATCTATTTGAAAAGATAATGAAATAAAGCATTTCTAATTTGGTAAAGGAAATGAACATGAAAGTCCAGGACACACAGGGAGTCCCAAACAAGACTGATGCGAAGAGGCCCACCCCCAGACACATCATAATTCAAATGCCAAAGGTTAAAGATAAAGAGAGAATCTTAAAAGCAGCAAGATAAAAGCAGTTAGTAACTACAGGGAAGTTCCCATATGACTGTCAGCTGATTCCTAAAAAGAAACTTTGCAGGGTAGAGGGGATCGGCAAGAAGTATTTGAGGTCATGAAAAGCAGGGATCTACAGTTAAGATTGTTCTATCCAGCAAAACTATCATTTAGAATTGAAGGGCAGATAAAGAGCTTCTCAGACAAGAAAAATCTAAAGGAGCTCATCATTACCAAACCATTATCATATGAAATGTTAAAGGGAGTTATTTAAGAAAAAGAAGATAAAAACTATGAACAATAAAATGACAAAAAAGAACCCATCAACAATTGAATCTATAAACCAAACTGAGCAAACAAGAAGAACAGAGACAGAATCATGGATATGGAGAGTGTTTTGATGGTCACCAGATGGGAGGGGTATGTGGGGGAATGGGTGAAAATATGAAGGGATTAAGAAGTAAGAATAGGTAGTCACAGGATAGCCATGGAGATGTAAATTACAGTATAGGAAATGGTGTAGCCAAAGAACTTATACACATGACCCATGGACATGAACAATGGTGTGGGGATTGCCTGAGGGACTGGGAGAGGTGCTGGGTAGAGGTTGGGGCAAAGGGAGAAAAATTGGGACAGCTGTAATAGCATAATCAATAAAATACACTAAAACAAAGATAGTGGCCATCCTGATAAGTATGAGGAGGTAACTCCTTGTGGTGTTGATTTGCTATTTGCCTAATGATAAGTGAAATTAAGGTTTTTTTTTTGTGTGTGTGTATATTATGTTTGATTTGTATATTTTGGAAAATATGCCTAGTTCTTTGATCATTTTTTAATCACATTAGTCGTCCTTTTGTTAATGAGTTGTAGAAGTTGTTTTATATGGTGTATATTAACCCTTTATACATATATGATTTGCAATTATTTTCTCTCATTTTGTAGATTCTATTATTCTTTCATACTGTTAATTGTTGCCTTTGATGCAGAGAAGTTTTTTAATTTGACGTAGTTCTATTTGTCTATTTTTGTTCTGTTGTTTATGTTTGTGGTCTCCTATCCAAGAAATCATTATCAATTCTAACACACTGAAGCTTTCCCTTTATGTTTTTTCTTAGGGATTTAATAGTTTTTGGTCTTACATTTAGGTCTTTAATCCACATTGAATTAATATTTGTATACAGTGTATAAAGTAAGGATTTAATTTCATCCTGATCTTATTTGTTGAAGTCAACACCTTCCTCCTTTTGGTAGTCTTGGTACCCTTGACAAAGTCATTTAGCCGTGTATGGATTTATTTCTGAGCTCTCAATTCTGTTCGATTAGTATATATCTCTGTCATTATGCCATACTTATGCACTACTTTTGGCATGTTTTTCTAAATATGTTTTATATCTAAAATATATTGTATTTGTTATTTTTGTATTTCATAAAGTCAATTTTCATTTAGATGTACCCTATGTTTATGCTTTTCCTTTCTCTTTATTTCTTCATCTTATCTGGTTTATTTTCCTTTCACCTGAAAGATCTTCTTTGTTCTTTCCTTTAACAAAGATCTGCTGAAGAAATATTTACTGTTCTTATTTGTTTGAAATATCTTTCCTCCTTTAAACACATTTTTTCAACACTTTGAATTCTAAAATAATTATTATCTT
This sequence comes from Mormoops blainvillei, assembly GCA_004026545.1. Taxonomy (NCBI): domain Eukaryota; kingdom Metazoa; phylum Chordata; class Mammalia; order Chiroptera; family Mormoopidae; genus Mormoops; species Mormoops blainvillei. Next base: position 50,488 of record PVJD01007199.1, on the reverse strand, counting down.
TAGCATTATTAGCTTTTTATTGGGCTTCTGGTTCCCATTATTTCTACTGAGAGATCAGATATCAGTCATATCAGTGGCCCCTGTTATGCTATTTTTTTTCTTCTCTGTTTTGTAGATAACCAATCTTAATTTCTCTTTTTTTCCACCCTGTGGCTATGATGTAATATATCAAGATGTGACCTTTTTTCCCTTTATTTATCTGCTAATTTATACTGATTTTTGACTCTGTAGCTGAAAAATCATTAACTACTATTTTTTATATTATTTTTCTGCATTGTCTCTCAAGTTTCATTACAGCAATACAATGACAGATATATCTTACTTAACTGTAGTATCTATTCTTTCAAACAGGGAGGATTCACTGTGGGTACGATACTTACATCTAATTTAACTTCCAGGTCATTAATTATCTCTTCAGCTGTGTTTAGTCTCTTGTTTCCTAAATTTTTCCTCATTGTGCTCCTTATGTTTTAAATCCAAAATTGCTGTGTGATTCTTCTTTGCAATTTAAAGTCACTTTTTCCACTGTATTCCTATCAGTTCATTTCAGTGATGATTAGTGCTTTAAAAAAAATAACTCATTTACCTTTATTTTATTATGTAATCTTCAGAGAAGGCTTTGTTGAGGGAGAGTATTATATGTGGCATGGCTTTGAACCTTCAGGCTTTTTTCCCCCCGCCATACTTTCCAAGTATATAATTCATTTCAGCTAGGTTTTAAAGTTTATTTATGGCTGGTGGATTTCCATCAACTGTGAAGAGTTAACATAGTAGTTAAACTAAACGTTGGCATGGGTTTTGATTTCCCTCAGAATACCTCCACCTGTCAAAAGTACGCAGTAGAGACTTTGTTTCCTTGCCCTTTGTTGGTGGTAGTGCTCTAATCCTTCTAAACAGAGGATAAAGATTTCTGAGTTTTTCAGTTTTCTCAAAAGTCTAAGTTTCTACTACCCATCAGAAACTGTCATATGTTATAATAGGGCTGTGCTGGGAACTGTGCTATAAGTTCATATAACCTGAACGTGAGTTAGGCTTAATGGTTTTGCTTTTATATGTTGTTTCCTAATCCATGGCAGCTGTCCACACTCTACCACCTATGAAAATAAAATTTAACAGAAAAACTCATCAGGAGGCTAAGTTGTAATTCTCTACAATGAATTGCTATTGCTATAACAAGAACAAATGTTTTTAAAAATTTAAAATTAATTATGGCACTAAGATGCAACATCTTAGATGGAGGAACTGTTATCTATGCAAAGCTTTTTTTTCTCTCCCTTTCTCTTTGAATGTGGCATTAAGTCTCTTTTGTTTTCTGCATATTTTTAACTTTTCAGTCCTGCCACTTTTAAACATGAGGCATTTTTGAATACTCTCACCTTTATTGCACATTTTCAATGCTTTAAACTTCTTGATTTTTCTTTCTATTCAGTTTTATTTTCTAGTCGTCCTTTCCTAAATTGAATATGTGCTTACTCTTCTACAGAAGTGTGGCTGCACCCCCAGGCCCCCAAGGATTCCTCTGAACAGAACAAGTGTTTTATAAAAATGGAACATCTATGCTATATTTATGAATATGCAGTGTTACTCTACTTTTTTTTTTTTTAATCCCAGTATTTTTCAATCTCAGTAAAATCTCAGGTTTGGCTTAATCTGAGGGGCTAGTACTGATGCTTTCCATACTCTTTTTCCCGGGACCCAATAAAAATACATATTCTCACTCCAGTGCACATCCCAGTAATCTCCCCTTCTCTTAGTTTTTGAAATACTGCCACAGAGTACATATTGCCTTTTTTAAAAAAAGATTTTATTTATTTTATTTTTAGGCAGAAGGGAAGGAGGGGAGAAAGAGAGCAAGGGAAATATCAATGTGTGGTTGCCTCTCATGCACCCCCTACTGGGGACCTGGCCCACAACGCAAGCATGTGCCCTGACTGGGGAATCGAACAGGGCCATCCTCTAGCTGGCAGGCCAACACCAATCCACTGAGCTACGCTAGCCAAGGTTACCTGTTGCTTTCTGCTGCCACCTTTCTCATTCCATGTGGGAATGGTTCTTTCATCTGAATTAACATATTAGTCACTCATCCCTGAAGGAGAAACATAATCAAGTGGAGGTGTCCCTGGGAAAACAAATTCAATAGTTTTCACTAGTTCAACAGCTGCACATTACTGCTTTGTCTAGGTGAAGATAAACTTCATCTAATTTCAAAAATATTCCTTATCCCCAAATAAAACCAGATCCTTCTTAATTCACTTTGTCTAACAGGTCAATAAATACATTTATGAATTGTGATCTTGATTAAGACCTAAGACCATAACCATTAAAATTTAAAAACATTCCTTTCAGATGGAATATTCTGTAAGGATGTGCCACATAGACTGAGAATGTTACTACAACAGGACCTTACAAAATGCATTTGAGCTGATCTCCTACATGGGGGTTACAATTGATTACTGAAGTTATACTTCATTTGTATTGACCTGCATGAACTTACATTACATACGGGAGCCCTTGGGTAAAAATATGCCCTTTCTGAAAAACGCAACAAAATGCTAGATTGTAACTGATGTAAACAAATTTAAATCAAGATTATGAATTCTTGCCCAGGCTGGCGTAGCTCAGTGGGTCGAATGTCGGCCTGCGAACCAAAGGGTCTCCAGTTTGATTCCCTAGTCAGGGTACATACCTGGGTTGCAGGCCAGATCTCCAGTAGGGGGCGCCTGAGAGGCAACCACAGATTGATGTTTCTCTTGCTCTCTTTCTCCCTCCCTTCCCCTCTGTCTAAAAATAAAATAAATAAAAACTCTTTAAAAATATTAATTCTTGATTTAAATATTTCTAACAAGCTAGCTAGCCACATACCAGCAAGGAAAAAGGATAATTCTGCCCAGTTTAAAATAATATAAATGAAATTTAAATACAAATAAATACAATGTGAAATAATACATAATTCAAAATGCAGAACTTAATGTATTTAGAGTTTCCAAAATTTAGTACTTAGAAAACTTAAGTTTTAGAAACAATAAACTGATTTTCTATTAACAATGATTAATTTCTTTATATTAAATATACAATATTAATTACATACCCTGAAAATACACTTAACTTTTATTTTTAACTTCTCAGTTTTTCTTTCCCTGGAAAATGGAATATGTCAGTCACACCACACGGAAAGCTATAATCTATGTGGAAATAAATAAACAGTCATTTACAAAAAGATATTCGCTAAGGCTGACTTATGGTAATTTAAGATGTTTACCATCCTTTTTTAGCTCTTGTTCTGTTTTCATTTTTATATTATGACATTACAGGCCATACGCCTAGTTAGGAGTATTAAAGTAATGTTCATAACTTATCCTTGGCAATAGCTTCATGCACTCTGCTGACTTTAGTTGATGATAAACTGGTTGGCACACATTGTATCTTATAACTTGTGTGTACAGGTTGAAAAACTACTTAGAGAAATAAGCTTTCACTTGCTGAGAATGTTGGCTTAATTTACACGTTAAGGCCTAGCCTGTTTGGTGGGAGGTGTGTCACTGAATTTTCCTACAAGGAGTAACTTGTGAAAGCCTGAGTTTGTTGGCGCCGTGTATAAAAGTCATTCAAGAGATGCACAGATTGCCTCCTGGGTAGCTCCCTGGCTGGTCGTCCACACCCAGCACGGCTACCCTAGCACTACCTTCCCTGCTCGTATTTAGGCAAGACCACTCAATATCAATGGCCCGATGATTCTACAAATTTGTTTTTGATTTTCTGCTACATGAGCCCAGCTTATTGTTCGAAGTTAAAATAAATAATTTGGCCTAAATTAACAGCAGTCCTGACAATCTGTTTTGTGATATTTAACCTCAAACCCCACTACCTTATGAATTAGAAAGGATCGGTTTACTCTGGGGGAGAGAGGGAAGGAGGTGGAAAGAGATGACTTGTTCCAATAAAAACATTTCTAATCAAAGCCCAAGGGTGATGCTACTGGCTATCCTTTGAAAAACGATTGGTTTATTTCATAGTTTATTTCAGGATTTCTGATATTTTATATGCATCATTATATGCATTGCATACAAAAAATAGATATGCCTCTAAGTGGAGACAGTTGTGTGATGGGGGAGCTAACTTGAGAAAAAGACCCAAGCCAAAAAGGAGCCATGATTTTACAGTTTTGAAAATGCCAACCACTCCAGAGAACAAATTAAACTAAACTTAATGAATGGCTTCAAAGCAAAGATCAAATCTAGAATACTACCAGGAGAATATGGCCTGAAAGAAAACTGAATGTGACTAAGAAAATTTTTAGTTTTCAGAATAATTAAAGAGGATGACTCAGAATCCCATTCGGCCACAGAAAAGTTTCTTTAGGTGGAAGAACGGTGCGCCTCACAGACCATCTCAAAGCAACAAGCGTAAGAAGGGTTCATCTTAAAGAGTTTAGTGGGTGTGGCTCTCATATCCTGGAGGGAAGTCCAAGAAGATTTTCAGGAAACTCATGAAGTTTTTAAAAGTGCTACATATTTGCAGAAATATTTCTAGCTTGGGCCAAGTGATAACGAAGTCAGTGTGGTATGAGGTGAGGCCTTGGGACCTCTGTGATTCTGCATGCAGGGAGTTCCTGAGGCCAAGAACTTGCCCCTTTAGAGCTGCAGTTACAGATCAAAAGGAGCTGTTCCCAGCGTGCTATATAATTAAAGAACTATAGCAAAGGAGGCTTATTCACCTTAGATCTGACTTAGATGGCAAGACGCTGAACTGTGACTTAATGCTGTAATGAAAGGAGGCTGTTGGGGACCCGAAGTAGAGGGCTGTGTAAGTGGCACGTGGAGGGGGTGTGAGTCATTGGAGGCCAGAAGGAGGGCTGTGGTAGGTGGCTTCTAACATGGCCCCAATGATCCTTGCCTCCTGGCCACCACACCTTTATCTAATCTCATCCCTTAGAGAGTAGACTGAACTTTTTTACCTGCTTTTATCAAACAGAGTAAGGCAGAAATGATTGGTTTCACTCTCAAAACTATATTATTAAAAAACTGTGGCTGCAGTCTCGGGCACTCGCTTTTGCTTTATTTTGAATTGTTTGCCCTGATGGAAGCCGGTCTCAGTACCACATGCACCCCTGGGGAGATGCAGGTGTGAAGGACCGAGGCCTGGCACCCACAGGGTGATTTGCAAGGTGAATCTCATCGCCTGCCCCCAGTCAAATCTTTGGGTAAGAGCACATGCAGCCCTGGTTACCAGCCTGAGAGCAACCCCATGAAACACATCGATCTGGAAGCACCCAGCTCTACCAGACCTGAATTTCCCACCTATAGAAACAGTAAGATGATAAAAGTTTGTTATTTTCAGCCACTAAGTTTTGGTGAATTTTATTACCCATCAATAAATAACTAATGTATCGTCTAACTTATGTTTATTTTTTCAATTATTCTTAATAATATTGCACATGCACACAGAGACACCTGCATTAGAAGAGTAGATCCTAAGTCTTAGTTACCAATCCGTGTAATATTTTACAGCATCAGCTCGCATGATTGAAGACTAAGAGATGCCAGGTGATTGACTCCTATCATCTCCATTTTTCTTCACAGTATACACCGTATATGTCACAGAAAAGCAATTGGTGAAGAATGAACAAACACAACTACAAAAAATGACTCCATATCTGTCCTATGATATATACAGTTCTTCAGCATTTGAAATATGGCTAATACGAATTGAGATCAGCTGTATATATGAAATACACACAAAAGTTTGAAGAATAATGCCAAAAATGTCAATATAAACTATCTTGTTAACAATTTATTATATTTAGTTTATGTTGAAACAATATTTTGCATATATTATAAGAAATATAGTATGAAATTAATTTTACATGTTTATTTTTTATTTTTAAAAATGTGGAAATACAGTATTTTCTGAAATGTGGCCTATACTAAATTCTTTTTGGATTATACTGGCCTAAATTATAAATATGCATGAGGTTTCACAAAGAGAGAATAAATGTGACAATTTAGTAGTAAAGGGTTGATTTTTATGTAGCTAGCAGGCAGGAAAGAAATGATTAAGGCTTTAATCAAGAGAGGTGGATGAAATGGATCCTGATACCAGCTCATCCTGGCAACACCTAACATTCAGATTCTTGAGTGTTATGCTAACCTGACCAAATCAGCTTATATAATAAACTCAAACGTTTATTTACATGTTTTCATTAAAGAGCAAGTTTAATAATTATCAGAGTGTTCCGAATGCAATACTTGGGGAAACATGTATCTATAAGGAGTAGCTGTGCTAGCTTCAAACATTTAATAGATTGGAAAGATTTCTTTAAAAACACAAAACAAGATAAACAGACCTAAAAACCTTTGGACTCCTCTTCTAATTGCATCATCTGTGTTACTCCATCTTCTAATTATTCATTGTTTAAGAGATAGTACAGTGGATAAATTATACATAAGACACTTTATGTTCATTTTCCACTTACTAGTTAGGGCTTAACTTACTCAATGTACAATTAATAGTGCCTTATCTTACACACTAAAAATGTAAAGTCAAATGAACTAGTGCTCCAACTATATAATACCTCTGATACCTAATCTGTAATGTAAAATATTTTCATTCATTGTTTTTTAATTGATATAATACTGGTAAAAGTGCTTTGGAAACCTTGCTTCAAATAAAATTATTTCTAAAATGAATAAAGCCAGGTTATTCAGAATAGGGCTTAGTCATAACTATCATAGATTGCTATATCATTGTAATTATTATTGTACAGCTGCATGTGTGTGTTGTATGTATGCGTGCCACACGTGTGTTTGCATGAGAGATAAAGAGGTGTCATCTTTGGTTGGTTTCTCCACAAGCAGGTCTCAAATAAGAATTTTCTTTCTAGGGATTTCTTAAGGAAGTGCTGAGTCAAGACTGATAAGGAAGTAAAGCTTGGCATGGGAGGTAGCAGAACAAACTTGTGACTTGACAGAGTCCCAAAACATGTACCTCCTACTCACTGCATTTGCCAGCAAAGCAAGATGTGTACGTCGAGGGTAGTCCTCAGACGAGAGTCACAGATAGACAATTAGTAACAAATTACTTAGAAATCAGAGGGTGGATGCATAAAACAACAAAACCATAACAGCCCTGGTTGGTGTGGCTCAGTGGATTGAGCACCAGCCTGCAAATTCAAGGGTCAATGGTTTGATTCCCAGTCAGGGCATGTGCCTGGGTTGTGGGCCAGGTCCCCAATAGGGGGCGCTTGAGAGGCAACCGCTCATTGCTGTTTCTCTCTCTTTCTCCCTCCCTTCTCCTCTCACTAAAAATGGGTAAGTAAAATCTTTTAAACATTTAAAAAACAACAAGAAGGATTGATTTCAATTTTGGTGGAGGATTGATATGTCCACTTTATTCTGTAGGTCACATTAGAGAAGACTATCTTCTTCACTTAAAATAGCATTTAACTATTCACTGTTTATGCCACTCTTCTTGGCAAGGTAACATCTTTCATTACTTCAATATGATAAAACATTTAAATACAAATACGACCACCCTCAAAAGCCGCTTTTGATATCAATCCGGATGCCCATCACTGGTTATGTTAGGTGGGCTGGAGATACAGATTTGGCCAAATAGCCTTAGTTCTACTTGAATAATTTCCATCCCCCCCATACACAAAATGTGAAAGATTGCCTCTCTTCAGCAATCACACAAAGTGATGAACTCGCTTCTGAGCCAGAAAGGACTGAAAGACACATCTAGCTACTGCGTTTAAAGTAAGGTTTAAAGAGGCGATTCTTTCTCATGTAAAGGCCCAACTGCAGTTTTCCATAATGTGTCCTTTTATATTTTGATTTTTAATAATTTGAGAATTATAGAGAATAACAAATATAAAGTTTTAGAAAAAGTTATAATCCTTTCATTATTTTGAAAAGAATTGTAATTTCTTTCTCTGTCTACACATATCTCTTCAATTCCATCCAAGGGAAGGCAATCCTGTTTACAGCTAGGTGGATATCTTTCCAGATTTTGGGTTATGCTTATACGCATACACAAAAACCTCTAATATCAAATTATACTTTATATATTTTATCAAATATACATAGACCTATATCATTCTTCTTCATTGTTGCTGAGTAAGACATTCATGGATACAAACTATTTTATTTAGCCTGTACTCTAAATAATTTTAGTTATTTTACTACTTTGTTATGAAAAAGAGCCATAAAATTACATATTCCTACATGTATATTTACCCCTTAAGTCACTGTTTTTTATCCTAATTTTCTGAATCTGGGAGACCAGGCTTGTGTATAATTCACACATTTAATATTGGGTAATTCAGACATTTCATATTGATAAACTCAATCCAAATGTACAAATTTGTGCTCCAACAGTGCACAGTGAATAGTGACACTTCTCCCATATTTTATCCAAAAGTAGAAATTATTAATTTTATAAATTACATACATTGCAGGCAAATATGCTGTTTCATTGATTTGATTTCCCATTAGTAGTGAAACTTATATTTTCTTAATGAGATTTTTAAATCATATAATTTCTAGTACAAGTGCCTGTGTCAGTGTTTCCATTAGATCCTTTATTTTTATTTATTGATATACAGGAGCTGTTGTCTCTTAAAAGTAGGGAGAAAACTGAATCTGTCATTTGTCTTTTTAATGTTATTTGTAATTAATTTTCCGTATAGAAAATTCAAGAATAATTTTTAGATATAATTAGTGTAATTTTGATAATTAACTCCATAGTCATACATTTTGGCATAAAGCTTAGTCTTTGCATTTTTGTTTTCTAGAATAATTTTCATAATTTTGTAATTATCAGTGCCTTTGCAATTACATATTGAATTTTTCTGTTATATTAGTGTTTGATTTTTGAAAGTTTCTATATTTTCCTCCTGTTATATCCCCTTCAGCCTAATCAGTTTTTTAAAGCATTCATTTCATTTAGAATTTCCAATTTTAAGGCCTAAAATTATGCATTTCATTATAAATTACATCACTATGCAAGACTGTCAAATAAAACCGCAGGGCTTATGGCAATATTAGGTTGAGGAAGAATACAAAAAAAAAAAGATTTTTAACTTTTGAAAATCTTATGCATATTACTACGGTTATTACATTATTTTGTATGGGTTTAGCTATTTTCACAAACACCATCTTAATGGTGGCTTAAAGAAGTTAGTTTAATTTCATGCCTTGAAAACTGAAATGTAGAAGGAAGAGTTCTAAAGAAACAATGACTCAGGAGAGCTCTTTGCTACCAAGTCATTCCTATATCGATTTTCCTTCCTCCGTGTCCTTTCGTCATCCCTTATGATGGCGTGCAGTCAGACCTGACTTACTAAGTCTCCACCTTGGAGAGAAAGCAGAAGAAAGTGAATAATGCCCCTTTCCATGAAGGACACAGTCTAAAATCTGCAAAAAACCTTCCATTCACCTTCCATTTGCAAGGTCTTACTTAATCCAAGGAGTTAGTCACATATGGCTGCAAATTAGGTTGAGAAATACAGTCTAGCTAGTCGGTCCTTGCCGATGCTGTTACTAAAATGGAGGAGGGGGCTTTCAGTGGAGGAATAGCGACCCGCGCAGCGAGCACCTTTTCCCTCCCAACGCACCTGTTGTTTCCTCTCTTTTTCTTTGTCACAGTCGCTTGGTGTTGTTTTGGTTCTACATATTTTTTAAACATGTTTGATTTATTAATTTATACTTGCTTTCTGATTCATTAGCTTCAGCCTTTGAGTTAATTACTTTTATTCGTATCCTTGTGTCCTTGTGCTTTTTAAATTGAATTTATTGGGGTACATTAGTTAATAAAATTATACAGGTTTAAAGGGTACAAGTCAATAAAATATCATCTGCACACTGCATTATGTGTCACCATCCAAAGGTAAGTCTTTTTCTGTCCTGGTTTGTCCCCCATTTGCCCACTTCCACCTCCTCCCACCCCCCTTTTCCCTGGCTTTCACCATGCCGTTGTCCATGGCTATGCACTTTATCTATCTGTCTATCTACCTATCTATCATCTATCTATCTATCTATCATCTATCTACCTTAATCCCGTCACTTTTTTTATGCTATTATCTTCCTGAAATGTACAGACATTTTTGTCTATTGTTTCAAATTTAAATAATGTTTCATTGGATGATCAGGTTTCTTTGCAGTGTACTTTAATCACATATTGTTAATTAAATCTATATTTGTTGATTTCAGTTAAATTAATCTATAGCTGCATAAAGGGTAGTTGGTTTCTTGTAAGCAAGCTACTTTCTTTATTAGTCTCAAATTTTTCTTCAGAAGGCAGTGTGATATAAGCAGAAAGCTTTTAAATTAGTATATAATATTTTATTCCTATTTTGAGTATAACAACTGACATAATAAATGCCTGAAAAATAAAACTTTGCTCTCTTTCCTGCTAAAATGTAATAGAATCATATTGCTTTCCAGATTCAATAGTCTTCACTTTGTAAAGGTTTTAACTTTAAAGACAAAATCAACAACAAAGGAATATTTATTTCCAGAGAAAGCATTTTAACTCAATGAGATAGTCATATATTCTCTGATAACCAACATAATTCCAGCTGTCTCTCCTTTTAGTTCTGAAAACTGTGTGAAGAGCAATATCTCATCAATGGAAATTTGGGTAAGTGACTACCTCAACTAGTCAATATCTTGTATTTGAGATGATACATGGATGGCTTCTATGACTTTTGGCTGTTTTCTTCCTTGTAAATTTCTACTCAGGTATGACCTTATTGATGTATTCTAGGCATGCTGAAATATTGATCTTTTTGTGTACAATTTTACTAGAACCTTCAATGCCCTTTTACCTATTTCTAATTAGTAGCAACTTTTTTCCCCCTGAAATTTACACAAAACAGAGGCTAAGTGACTGCTTGCTGTTTTCTCTAAAGAAACAACTGTGCTGATTAAATGGGGAAAAATTCATCCTTCCTGCTGCAGTGAAAAGTTTTCTTTTGTATTTAAATATTTACTTACTAGGCAGGTTATATAAGATTGTGAAGTTGTGTAAAACCAAATATCTCACAGAGCTATACAGTCGGGAATTTCTCAGGTTCGATTTTACTAGGAAATAAACACAGACTATATATTGGAATCACTGAAAGCCACGATGCAGCTCAGATGAAGACTATATGTTACTATTATTTTTTTTCCTGAGTCAGCCTCTATTGAAATTTCAACAAGCTGTTCTACTAGCCTTTCTAAAGTACCTGGCAGGAGTTAAGCTAACAGCGGCAGCAGCTGAAGTCATTTCTCTTTGACAGAATCCATAAAGCCAAACACTGTAATAACTTCTCTGATGGAATTTTAGTGGTGAAGCTCTTTGTCTTGTTACCATTGCCATTCACACTCAAACCGGGCCTTCACCTGCGGGGAGTGATTATGATGCCCTGTGGTCGCTGATTCCACCTGTGACCCCTGATCAACTGGAGAGCGGCAATTTTTCTTCAAAATGAATTCGATACTGGGCAAATTACGCTGTTAGAGAAAGTTCTCATTCTCTAAGGACCTCTGTGAGCTGCTCTGTGGTCTTCTAAAGGAACAAGAGGCGAACTCGTAAGTTACTGTATGCTTTTTTTCCCCCTGTAACCTTTAACATAGACAATTGGAAAGGACCATCTACAGAGGCCACCTACAGCTTCAGGCTAAGATCCTGATCCTGTCTGGTCACTGTACTTCAAGCTAAATCTCACTAAGGAAATGTGATGCTGAGGAAAAAAATGGTGAGCATAATCATAATAATATTGTTCTGTATGGTAATAATGAAAATCTCTCTGCCTATATGATCATTTCTACACCCCTTATCTCATGACTTCCAATCACCCGCGTGTCTCTCACAGAAACTGACAATATTACAAAAGTTTATCCTTCTTTTTTTGAGTCACTTAGTGCTGTACACTCACTGTCTCAGTCTTCCCAAACCCAAAGACATATTTATGCTCTAATATACATTTCAATGACTACTTGCTAACATCCTACTTCTTATAATTTAAGAGTCTACACTCTGAATTTTTTTGGATATAGAAAATGCCCCATTTTTATATTTTTTATGGTATCCCCATATTGCTTTCCACAGTGGTTGTACAAGACTGCATTTCCACCAGCAGTGCTAAAGAGTTCCCCTTTCTCCACATCCTGATCAGCAATTACTGTTTGTTCATTTATTGATGACAGCCATTCTGACTGGTATAAGATGATATTGCATTGTGATTTTAACTTGCATCTCTCTGATAATTAGTGACATTGAGCATCTTTTCATATGTCTTTTGACCACCTGTATATTCTCTTTGGAGAAGTGTCTAAAAATGGATCTGCCTTTTGACCCAGCAATCCCACTTCTGGGAATATATCCAAAGGAAGAAAAACAGTAATTCGAAAGAACATAAGCACCCCTATGTTCATTGTGGCATTATTTACCATCACTAAGATAAGAAAGCAGCCCAAGTGTCCATCAGTAGATGAGTGGATCAAACAACTATGGGACATTTACACAATGAAATACTACTTGGCCATAAAAAAGAGGAAAATTTTACCCTTTGGGACAGTACAGATGGGCCTGGAGAACACTATGCTAAGTTAAATAAGCCAGTCAAAGAAAGACAAATACCATATGTTTTCTTTCATACATGAAATCTAATGAACAAACTGAGCTAACAAGCAAAATAGAGACAGACTCATAGACAGCAGGATGACAGCTAAGGTGGGGGAGGTTAGGGGGTGGAGGGATTGAGCAAAAAGGAAAACAGCCTCATGGACATGGACGACAGTGTGGGTACTGGAGGAGGGTAGGGGAGTATAAAGGGACTAAAATGTAATGGAAAATATAATAAAAAAAGAAAAGAAATTCCCCATCTCTTATTTTCTACAATACTCTGTAGGAAATTTAATGAATGGGAAAATCCTGACTTTTCCCTTCATCTCTAAAGGTAGGCTACAATAACCTTCTTCCATGTAACATGGATCCTCTTAATCTTTCCTCAGTAAAATTGGGTGTATACGGTATCTAAATCTCATTAGAGAAGCTGTGATTAAACTTTAATTATTTTGAATGCTAAATATAGAGAAAATCCCACTGTATTGCTGGTTTAAAGAAGGAATGAAAAGCATCCAGGGAAACCACGTTGTTTATATTTCTCTGGCTGTTTTCAAGATATTTTTTACCAGTTGACTGTAATATGCATAATAGTGCTTCTCTTAGAGTTTATTCTGTTTGCGGTCTCCTTAACCCACTTAATCTATAAACTTAAGCATTGCACTCAATTTGGAAAAATTTCACCCACTATTTCTTAAAGTGCTTTTTCTTCTTTATTCTCTCCTCCCCTCTGGGACTTGAATTCTATATATGTTAGATGTGTTGAAACGATCCCCCCTATTTTTGAGTTCTGTTATCTTTATTCAATGTTTCTTTTCCATATTCTTCAGATTGCATGTTTTTGTTCATGAATCTAGAAGTAAACACACTTTCTTCTAGTTTCTCTGTTCTGCTTGTCCAATTTATATATGTGCATGTGTGTGTGTATAGATATATATGTATATATGTATATAAATATATATATGAAGTTACAGATGATTAATTTTTCAGGTTTAGAATCCTCTTATTTGTAATGTTTTTTGTTTATTTCTGTTTTTTTATAATTGCCTTAATTTGTTCAATTATTCTTTCTTTGCTTTTAATGTGAGAGTAATTTCTTCACCTATTGAACATAGGCTTAATAGATACTTTAAAGTTTATAACTGATATCTCTAGCTAATGGGAAATTTTGTGGTAGCCTTCTATTGATTGTTTTGTTCCTTGATAATTGGTCACATTTTTCTGTCTCTTCACAGGTTGAAAAAATTTGGTTTTTACTCTAGACACTGTAAATATTATGTTGCATAGTCTCTGAACTTTGTAGTCATCATTTAAAACACGGTTGAAAGTTTTGTTTTATCAGCTACTTAACTGGGTTGGATTTAACTTGCAGTCTACTACACCTAAGGTGGGCACTGGCTTATATCACATTCTTTTTTTCATAACTTAGTTTCTAGCAGCGTTCAGTTTACACTGCACACACATGAAACAGGGACCAGAGAGGTGGGATGGGTTTATAACTTTATAGTTGCCTTTTTCTGGCTCTGTCTTTTCAGGTGACATTCTCTTATTTTCTGGTGACCCTGATTTTCCCAGGTGTTCCTCCCTGCTTTTCTTTAAGATAGTGTTTTGAAGTTTTGTTCCAGAATGCCCTCTGATTTATCATTGCTTGCTTGTCTTTGGGGATTATTCTCTTTTATGTGTGTCTTTTGTATATTGTAGAAAACTGACTCTTGCTTTGTAGACCAAATAGAAACTCCCTTTCTTTTAATAGATGAATTAAGCTATGACCTGTACCAAGGGTCTCGATTCTGTCATAATAGTTTTTACCACAATTACTGTGCTTTACATAAAATTAACTCTGTTTTTCTTGTATGGAAAATTTTCTGCTTTTGTTATTATTTAATTTGTTTTTTCCCATATTATTTATCTATGACATTTTGTAATGTTTCTTTTCTTTTTTGTATTTTACTTAACATTGTATGTTTTTCAGTTTTAATAGTATTTATGTATAAACTACACAACTTTCAATAAACTTATTCTCCTTTCCTCTTTTCTTCTCTACTCCTCTTATTTTTTACTGTTATTTCTACATATTTTTGAACATAAAAGATTTACATAATAATTTTACCCGTATTTCTTCTTGTTTTAGTCTTAGATTAACATTTTTACCTATATTTTAAATGCTTATCATTAGATTTTTGCTGATTTCCCCACTTATTTTTATGTGTGAAGATCATATTTTACTATTATGCTAAGTGAAATAAGCCGTGCAGTGAAAGACAAATACCATATGATCTCACCTATAAGTGGAACCTGATCTACAAAACAAACAAGTGAGCAAAATAGAACCAGAGACATGGAAATAAAGAACAAACTGATAGTGACCAGAGCGGAGGAGGGAGGGAGATAATTGGGGAGGGGAGGGGAAGGGTTAAATCCGGGAACATGTATACAAGACCCATGCACAAAGACAATGGGCAGAGGGATTGAATGTGCCAGATGGGGATGTGCAGGGCAGGGGAGAGCAATGACAGAAAATGGTGACAACAGTAATTGAACAACAATAAAAATTTTTAATTAAAAAAAGAATAATTCATAAACACAATTTCCCTGAGTTTCTGGGTGTTTAAATAATTTGTATATAGTCTTAATACTTAAAGAACAGTAATTATTGGTTCAGAGTTTCTTTCTTTAAGAATTTAAAAAATGCAGCTACTTTATTATTTTCATTTATGTATACTCTTGAGAAACCTTTCTATATGTGACCTCTTTCTTTTGCCAGCAGGCCTGATGGGTTTTTTTCCCCTTTTAATTTAGTAGTTTGACTTTGTTTCACATTGACATGTATGAGAAAATATTCCCAGGTACCAAATGGGTCCGTTTAATATTTTAATTCAAGTCTGTTTCTCCTTGTCCTCCTTCATCTTTTATCCTTGTCTTGTTTTTTTTCTTCCCTTTAATCAATGGGGTGTGCTCTTGGATTACAGTTTTGACTACTATTTATCTTGCATCTTTTTCTTCAGTGCCTCTAAGTGTCTCTATGTTTTTAATAGAATAAAGTCTTCTTGCTTACCTTGTAATGTACTTTTATTTTTTATGTGATCTTACCCTTCTTACCAACAAAGCATGAAAAGGTGCTCAACATTTCTAATCTTCAGGGAAATTTAAGTCAAAACCACAATGAGATATCACCTCCCACCAGTCAAAATGGCTTTTATCAAAAACTCAGCAAATCTCAAGTGTTGGTAAAGATGTGGAGAAAAGGGAATCCTTGTTTACTGTTAATGATTTTACCTTTTTAAGTTTTCTTTTTTGATTTCTTTTATTGCTCTTCTTTTTTATATTTATTTCCTTAATTTTAAAATTTATGACTATGATTTTTTTCATGTAAACAAAGAGTTGTTTGTGGATATTTAATTAATCCTGCTGGTTTTTATAGTTTATTTTTTTCTATTTATATTCTTTTTGGATCTTTGTAATCAGCTAAACTGTTTTCATTTTAATATTTGCAAATGCATGTTTGTATGAAGATTTCTGGCACTTTGGAGTAATTTTCAAGAGTATTATATCAAAGATATTCTTTTCTTCTTAGTGTTCTGAAGTTCAATATCTTTAATGGCTGGTTTTTAGTCTGGTAGAATAGTAAGTTAGTTCCTTTCCTGTCACTGTTCACTTTCCAAATAGTTTCTCTCCTTTCCTTTTAGCCATTTTCCCCTGAGACATGTCACCTAACAAAATTGGCATTTGAGTCCTGTTTATTCTTTTAATTATGTTCTATAAACATTTTGTTTTACAAGGACCATTTTAATTTTCCATATTTTTATATGCAGGGTGGTCTTTCTCTTTTGGGGTAAGTAGGCACTCTGCTGCCTTATTTTCTCTTTTATGTTGTTTTTCACAACCCAACTTACTCCACATAAAATCTGAGGCAAGAATTGAGGACTATGACTGGTGAAAACTGGTTACTCTTTTCTCTACTTACAGCATTGAAAGTATACATTGTCCTCTATTTTCTGCTTATACTAATGCACAGCTCTGTGTGGTGTAAGTGGTACTTTTATTGATTTGTATACTTTTCAGTTATGTTCAGATTCATAGTTACACATCTGTCCTTAATTTGGTTACTTACAATTTAGTTTAATTTGTTTTATGTATGAAATTTATGATGAATTTGCCTAATTATATAAGAATTTTGAAAGTTCTTGTTGTAACCATAGAATCTTAGAAATAAACACTATTTAAAAGTGGTGAAAATAATCACAAAACTGGGGTAAGAAACAAAATTAGGCAATGTGGCAAATACTAGAGGTCAGCAAATTCACAAATGGACCATTTCTATTTGTTTAACACTCAATAGTAGATAATTTAATTTGTGTAATGCTCACTAAATTTTCATGGACAGTTTATGATAACAAAACTATCCAAAATTTCACAGTGAAATTAATAACTTTTATTAGCTTAGACTACTTAATGCTATAACTTTAATCTGATATGACATAATGTATAATAGACATTAATTAGTTCTTCAAATGATAGACATTTTGGTTTTATACCTGCATTTCACCACTAATTTTCTAATTGACAAAGTGCTTCTCTTTAAGCATAAAAATGTAAATTATATTTGTGCTTGCCTTCAACTCTTTAATGAAAATAAATGTTAATATAATAATTAAACTTGGAAATATATGCAATGGGTTTTTTTATACATACTTTAAAAGTAACCAATATACACATGTTAGAATTTTTAGTTCTAATAATATATTGATGACAACATACATATTAAGTTTATTTGTCATCTTTATTGGAGAGAAATTTTATTCTTACATTGGGTAGAGGGTATATTTGTATTCCAGGGAGTATGGACATTACCTAAGAATGATGGTGATATTTGAAAAGAACAAAGAGGACTTGCCATAATTTGGAGAAAATTTGAACATCAACTAAATAAAGATATTGGTAGATTATCACCAGTTAATAGTGTTAGGTCATAGATTTATTATGATGCAATCAATCAGTAGATCAATAGGAAACTCTCTTCTTTACAGAATAGTGCCAAATAATAAATCATGAAGAAATGATAAAGTTAAAAATTCATCAAACATGTATAATGTTTAATTATATTAATACCCCAAAATATTTATTATTACTTCATGGCTAATCATATACATTATTTGTCTTTCTCCCATATCAATTTGTTACTTCTTTTGAGAACCTAAGAGCAGGATGTGCAGTCCAATAATTGTGTGAAATATACACTTTTCTCCTCTGGAAATAAGCAATATATAAATGTCATGGTGATTTAAAAACATTGTTTTTTAAGTTTAAAATTCTCCATATTACACAAAAGAATAGCAATTTTTAAACCTTATTTAACTATTGAAATATACAAATAAATTCTGGTGACTTATTGGAGGGTGGTGTTTCATTATTCATAGTAAAATCATGATATTTGAGAAATATCATCCTTTTAATTTAATAATACTAGTTTTTATCATTATATGTTAATAAATCCAAACACTTGAAATAACTTATAGATGCTCATACACCCTTATTTAATTATATGCCAATTCTTATACATCATTTCTAAATGTGGAACCCATCTTATAAATCTCATAAGTAATCATTATTTAAGATGTTTGAAAAAAGAAAATAGCACTGGCTGGTGCGGCTCAGTGGATTGAGTGCCGGACTGTGAAGCAAAGGGTTGCTGGTATGATTCCCAGTCAGGACACATGCCTGGGTTGTGGGCCAGGTCCCCAGCAGGGGGTGCATGAGAGGTAACCACAATTTGATGTTTCTCTACCTCTCTTTCTCCCTCCCTTCCCATCTCTCTAAAAGTAAATAAATAAAATCTTTAAAAAAATAAAATAAGTGGGTAACACTAGTCATCTAGTAAATCATAGCAGTTGAGAGATCTGCATTCATCTGATTGTACTTTGTTGCACATGTGTGTCTCATGCTAAACATAACTCAGGAGAATATATTTAAACCAGAATCAGAGTAACAGGAGCAGGGATAAGGTAAGGCCACTTGGCTTGGCATAGGTGTTTGTGAGGAAGGAGGCAGGGACAATGGGCAAAGAAGGTCAAAGGTTACAAACGTCTAGTTATAAATTGAGTAAGTTTTGGAAATCTAATGTATGGCTTCGTGACTATAACAATACTCTATTGTATACTTATAAGACACTGATATAGATCTAACTAAGTTCTCACCACAAAAAATATTAGTAACTAAATGAGGTGATGGTGGTAATAGTTTTGCAATATGTACATATATCAAATCATCATATCGTATGACTTAAAATTACACAATATTATATGTCAGTTAAACAGATGTGAATTTCAAATACAAATACAAATCACAGACTTCTTTTAAAAAATAAAATATTTTACAACATCGGGCTAGCCTTTCAACATGACAGTTATCACCTAGAACTAATGTCTGACTGCTTTATATAAGTTGAATGTTGTAAATTCTGAAACTGTCCCTACCATTCCCCATTACTTCCCCTGCCCTCCTCATCCAGGTGCTTGGTTACTGTCAACATCTCTTTTTTACACTTGAATTAGTTAGTGGGTTTGGGAAGATAATTAAGTAGGTAGCAAAAGGGATATGCTCAGCTCATAGTAAATGATAAATAAAAGAAAGCCTAGTAAATTACAAGAAAAATAATGATTTTGCTGCTACTGCTGCTAAGGATATCTTGGGTGGTAATAATATTACAGATCATAATAAAAACTCTATGAATTAGAAGCTATTATCTCCATTTTCATAATTTATAAAATGAGTCAGAGAGGTTATATAAATTGCCCAAGGCCACAGAGCCAGCAAGTGCCAGAGAAAGGATTGAAACCCAAGAAGTATGATTTGAGAGCTTCTCATTCAATTTCTTCTATTACTAGACCCAGTCAATGTAGTAATTAGGAAAGCATAATATAAAAATCTGCACAATATTAAAATATCTAATTTTAAACAATTACTAAATTGAATCTTAAAATTAAAATAAAGGAATAAATGCTAAAGAATGGGTCTTTATTATTGAATGCATAATCTTATCCTATGCAATTTATTTGCTAATGAAAGATAAAATATATATTGTATTAATGACTAGGAGTGAGAGAATATCTAATTCAGTTAACAATTGAAATATTTGTATACATATATATACTGATAGATTATCATAATAGATTCATAAGGATTTTGCATATACTCATGCATGTAAATACAACAGACATTTTGCTTTAGAAAAAAATTATGTTGAGCTTTTTTATATTCATACTAGTGCCTTCTTATATTTCTTTTGACTGCATTGCTGTCTCTGTTCTTTCAGCATGATTAAATAAAGGGTTCTAATTGTAATTTTAATCTTCTTTGACAGAAGATTTTATTTTAATCTAATTAAAACCTTATAAATTAAAAAATACAGGTAACAAGAGAGAAAATATTTGCAAAATTTTATGTGAAACATTTAGCTTTTCACATAAAAGCTTAATAGCTTTCATAGTCATATATATATTAGAAAAAGCTTCATAGCCATATACACATTAGAAGTCCCAGTATTTTGGTTTTAGCAATATAAAAGTAATCCTCAAAATCATAACAGGCTATTCTGTGTGGTTTGCTTACTTCTTTCATCAGCAGATTATTTTCATGAATGTTAGTTGTGGAATGGCTAAAAAATATATATATATATATAAAACACACATTAACATATATACACATATATGTATATATACACATATGCATTCATCTATACACACACATATTGATATAATATATGAGATTTGCCTGGAAAACGTCCAGTCATTGTTAACATAATGAGAATGATTTGCGCAACATCAGTGTAAACTGGCAGCCAAGGAGAGTGGACTGGAATCTGCATGCGTGAAAAATGATGACTTTGCTGTACTAGTCAGTTGGGGTGGTAGATGCCACTGAATGAGCATGTGTACTGTGTAGCTGTTGCTTCAAAATGACTGAATGAGTAGAGCCATGAATCTGCATCAGATTTTGCATTGAACTTGAACGTTTCTCCATGAAAACTATTTGGATGATTCAGGAGGCCACAACTATGGGCAAGTGGTGATTAGCAGGTTCATCATGACAATGCACCTGCTCATGCGTCATGTCTCTTGTACAGAGTTTTTGAAGAAACATCAAATCACCCAGATGACTCAGCCTACCTACAGCCCTGATTTTAGTTTTGGGAAAAATACTGCAACTTCTGACTTTTCCCAAAACTAAAATCACTTTTGAAAGGAAAGAGGTTTCAGAGTGTCAATGAGATTCAGGAAAATATGATGGTGATTGGGAGAACTGTGTGAAGTCCCAAGGTGCCGACTTTGAAGGGACAGAGGCATCATTGTCCTATATACAATGTGTCTTGTATCTTGTATCCTCCTCAATAAATGTCTCTATTTTTCATATTACATGTCTGGATACCTTCTGGACTGACCTCATATATGTGTGTATATATTATACATATATAATATATATGTATACATATCATAACAGAATAAATTGTCTTATTTCTCTCTGCATTATCTTTTTTTGTGTGTGGAAATCCTATCAATAGATTCAACAGTTGGTAGGAGAAATCCTATATACTAATCAGTATTGGATTCTTCACCACTTCCTGAGGTACAGGTCAAAAGTCAATCAATATATTTTATTCTGAAAACCTCAAAGAATTTCAATTAGCTCATTCATAACTTATAAAAACATTGAATTATAAGCAAGTTCATAGTAGTGGTCAAGATATATAAGCAAAGAACTTAACCTTGATGATACATTTTAAATAAGGTCAAAGGGGAAAAGTGGTCTTAATGAATTCAGTTTGAGCTTATCTGCAGCAAACTGTTCTAATTATTGTACATATAGCAAAAGGATTTTTTTCTTTCATTAGGAAAAGAAGCTGCACTTTAATTACAAAGTAAAATATAATTTTGATTAATACATTTTAATGTAGAAAGTCTGTTACTTACTAGTTAATTAGTGTTTTACTTTGCCTCCAAATGTGTTACCACATGGAGTGATGTAGCAGTGACGATGGTGAAGTAAACATTGCATCCTCACTGATTTTGTGTGTACTGGCCCATCAGTGCTTCCTGTTTGGTGTTTCTAAATTCGTGTGCACAAGGTATCACTCTGTATTTATAGTTTTTGTAATAATTATATCAGATTTTATTATTTAGCTAGTGATAAACCAATAAAACAAGTCAAAAAGTTAGTCTTTTATTTCCTGAAAGATTTTGTATGAGAATTATGGGGAAAAAATACCAGCATTTCCCTTAACATTGGGAATAAGATATGGTTGCTTGCTTTTACCATTTTTATTCAACATGGCACTAGAGGTCCCAGCCACAGCAATCAGGAAAGGAGGAAAATTGGAAAGCAAGTAAATTGGAAAGAAAGAAGTAAGACTGTCATTATTTGCAGATGACAAGATACAGTATTTAGAGAATCCTGAAGATGCTACAAAAAAACTAGTAGAACTGATAAATGGATTTAGTAAAGTAGAAAGATATAATATAAATATCCTGAAGTTGGTTATATTCATATATACCACTAATGAACTATCAAAAAGAAAAACTAAGAAAACAACCCTATTTGCAACTGCATAAAAATACCAAGGAATTATCCAAGGATGTGAAAGGCTTGTCTTTGGAAAGTTACAAGACACCAAAGGAAAAAAAAATTGAAGAAGATACATATAAGTGGAAGCATATATTGTGTTCATGGGTAGGAAGAATTAATATCACTAAAATGTACATACTACCAAATTAATCTATAGATTCATCACCATGCCTATCAAGATACCAATGTATAATTCACAGAATTAGAACAAACATTACAAAAATTGGTTATACAAATAAAAAGACCCTAATAGCAACAGCAATCTTGAGAAAGAACAAAGTTGGAGGAATAATGTTACCTGATATCAAAATATATTACTAGGCCATAGTAACCAAAACTGCATCATCCTAACATAAAAACAGACATATAGATCAATGGAACAGAATAGAGAGTCCAGAGGTAAACCCACAAATTTATGGTCAATTCATATTTGACAAAGGATGCAAAAACATGCAATTGGTTAGAGATGGTCTATTCAATAAGTAGTGCTGGAAAAATTGGACAGATACGTGTAAAAAAATGAAACAAGGCCAACTTCTTACAGTGTAAACAGGAATAAACTTAGCATGAAAAGATGTAAATGTTAGACTTGAAACCATAAAAATTCTGGAAGAAAAATAGTCAGTAAAATCTCTGACATTTCTCATAGCAATATTTTTTTGATATATTGCTTAGGGCAAGGGAAACAAAAAGAATAACCAAATGGGGTTACAACAAACTAAAATTTTTTGCACAACAAAGGAAATCATCAACGAAATAGAAAGACAACCCACTGAATAGGACAACATATTCGGAAAATGCATATAATAGGGATTAATATCCAAAATTTCAGAAGACCTTATAAAACTCAACATCTGAAAAGCAAACAACCCCACTGAAAAATGGGCAAAGTACCTATACAGACACTTCTCCAAAGAGGACATACAGATGGCCAATAAACATATGAAAAGATGCTCAGTGTCACTAACCATCAGAGAAATGCAAATTGAAACCACAATGAGATAGCACCTCACACCTGTCGGAATGACTTTCATCAATAAATCTACAAACAACAAATGCTGGCGAGGATGTGGAGAAAAGGGAACCCTCATGTGCTTCTCAGCAGGAAGGCAGATTGGTGCATCCACTATTGAAAGCAGCATGGAGAGATCTTGAAAAATTCAAAATGAAACTGCTCGCAATTCAACTTCTGGGAATTACATGAAACACTAGTTCAAAGGAGTTTATGTACCCCTACATGCATTGCAGTGTTACTTACAATAGCCAAGATTGGGAAACTGCGAGTGTCTATCAGTAGATGAGTGTATAAAAAAAGTGATGGTATAATTACATAAATGGTGATGGAAGAAGACTTAACTTGGGGTGGTGAACACATTACAAAATACAAACTGAGGTATTAGAGAATTGTACACAACTTACATAATTTTATTAACCAATGTCACCCCAATAAACTCAATAAAAATTTTTTAAACAGGAAAAATTATAAAGTATGGGCAGGGAACCTAAACAAATTATGCTCTCTATTTGGGAGTATTTTACTTAACTATATTTAAATTATTTTAATCTTTCATTAACCTTCATAAGTAACATTCATTATATTTAATTTTTTACATCATTATAGGTTATAATTTTATAATAAAACACCATGTAACAAAAGCTAATATACCAATAACTATCCTTTTGAAAGTTAACCTTTATTTTGTATTATTATACAATAAAAATTTAGTTAGTTTTAAGCATCTGGGGTTGAAAATCACATATGTGTTAAGTTATTTACTTCAACGAAATGATATTAGGCTAGCAGCTTTCTCGTTCTTTGCTGGATGTGTAAAATAAAACACTAATAAAGGATTTTTTTCTGGGCTAAAGAGTTTTGAACATAATAGGTGTAATAAATGATATAAAATAAGTGGTTCTGATATTAAAAAAGTTGGTTGCACACCAAAGACAATGTAAGCTACACTGAAGAAATAAGAATATTTCATATTATGTTTAACACTTTTTGTAAGGATATATGACTAGTTGAATAAGTTACATAAAGAAATATGCCATGGCTGGTGTGGCTCAGTGGATCGAGCACAAGTCTGAGAACCAAAGGATTGGAGGCTTGATTCCCAGTCAGGGCACATGCCTGGGTTTGCTGCCCAGGTCCCCAGTAGGGGGTGTGCAAGAGGCAACCACACATTGATGTTTCTCTCCCTCTTTTTCTCCCTCCCTTCCCCTCTGTCTACAGATAAATAAATAAAATCTTTAAAAAAAAGTTACATGAGGAAATACTCATATGTCCCGCATAATGAACTCTCAACAGATGGAGACATTTTTTAAATTTTTATCTTTCTTAGTATTAATATTCAGTAATACTCCAGACCTCAGCAACTTCATATTTTTCTAGAAAATTCTGTTCAGAGAATACATTTTGTTTTTATAAATAAAGGAAATATTTCTTTCTTATTTGGATTATACAAAAAATTGGAGAAAAATAATTAATATGAATAGAAAAAACATGTAATTTTGTATTTATATTTAATACAATATTCATTTAAAATATTTTGTTCTGACTTGTTTTGAAAATAGATTTACTATGTGAATTAAAATAACATGTATTAGCATAAAATTAGTATTTACTGACATAAACTTTTTTCCCTTGGGGATTTTGTTTTATCATGCTGAGAATGTAATTTCTGATTTTTTTTTTTTTAGTGTTTGAAGTATAAAATTGAACTTTTGTTGCTGCTGTTTGTTGTCCTTGTTCATTTTGTGTCTTTAATTCTTATTAAGAGGTATTTTAAATCAGCTATTCTAGTACCTCTCGTCTCTTTCTTAGCTAGAAAACTTATTTTAAAATAAATTATGATCTCAAATCTTGAAAGGCATTTTGTCTAATTTACATGCCTATTGACCCTATTCCTCCCCCTTCACAATCAAATGAAACCTACACAGATCTTTTCTGCAAAAACTCACTAGGCTGTTTCCTGGAAGAAAAGTGATGTTTTCTAATAGCTGAAAACAACAGGCTTTGGATTATGGTTTGGCTTCACCTTTAGTTGCTTAAATAAAATTATTACCCCTTTCTCAGAACTTCTTAATCTACCTACCAGAAAAATGAGCACCAACTGATTCATACCTTGTTTAGCAGCTTACTAACACTAAAACGCTTCTGCGCTTTAAGTAGGTGCTTTACAGATTATTCAACCGTAAGATAATTCTTTAACTCTGCTCTTACCTCTTACATCAGTGGATCTCAATGTCTCTGCTGCAATGTCCCCTTGTAATCACAAACATTGTGCAATTTTAAAAACATTTTTAAATGTATTAGAGTGACATTGGTTACTAAAACTATATTCGTTTAAAGTGTACAATTCTATGATACATCATCTGTATATGGCATTGTATATTATATTGTATATATACCACTCAATGTTAAATTTTCTTTGGTCACCATATATTTGACCCCTTTTACCCTTTACTTACCCCTCACTCCCTTCTCTATTATCTGTGTCTTTGAGTTTTTGTTGGTTTGTTTTTTATCTTTGTTCATTTGTTGCTTACACTTTTATAGCCCATATATGAGTGAATCATATGGTTCCTAATTTTTCTGCCTGACATTCCACTTAGTATGATATTATCAAGATTTATCCCTGTTGTCACAAATGACAGCAGTTCTTTTCTTATGGCTGAGTAGTATTCCATTGTATAGATGTTCCACAGCAAATGACACTTTGGTGGTCCCATGTCTCACCCACTGTAAATAATGCCTCATTGAATATCACTAACTTTAAGAGAAATGCAAATCAAAACTACAATATGATACCACCTCACACCTGTTAGAATGGCTATTACCAAAAAGACATGTAATATCAAGTGTTGAAAAGGTTATGGAGAAGGAACCCTCATTGACTTCTGTCGGGGATGTAAACTTTTGCATTCACTGTGGAAGACAATGTGGAGATTCCTCAAAAATGAAGAATATAGTGACCATATGAGCTGGAACTCTTCTGGGTATCTACCCGAAAATTTCAAAAACATTTATTCACAAAGATAAATGCACCTTTATGTTAATTGCAGCATTATACATGGGGGCTAAGACTTGGAGACATTGTATAATTTTATTTAGTGAACTAAAACCCATGTATTTCAATAAAAGAGTAAAAATAATGTTTTTAACAGTTATATTTAATAATACCATGAAGCCAACCTTCAACTAGAGAGTCCTGAAATTTTCATACATGCAATTATAACTTGATATAAAGATTACAATAGAATAATATCAATATAAAAGTTACCACATAAATTTTTTTGCATTGTCTGCCTCTCCCACTGCATCCCTTTTCTGGTCATCCTGTAAAATTCAGATTTCTGCCATAAATAAATGGGCTTCAGTTCTCATAACATGAAAGGTATTTTCGCTATTTCTTCTAGTTTTTGTGCCTATCTCCACCTGCTTTTTCATTTAGTGAAATCTACTCATGTTTTAATCCTATGCTCAGTGGTAACTTTCCTCATGATGTTTGATTTAAATTTCAACAAAAACCTATGTGCATATTATTTTGTCATTTTCCTTACTTCTTACACAGTGCAATTCTGAATTGCCAGTAGATATCATCCCATAATTTACCTGCCTCATTCACGACAACCTCTGAAAAAAACATGACAAACAGGTACATGAAGCAAGATGCTATTCTTTGATACTGATGAAACCGATTGGAGATGCAGCTTTGTATACGGAGCCAGTGAGCTGGCCAATATATTTATTTAGTGTGACAAATTCTTTCAAAGGGTCGCTGACAAAGCTGGACAGGCATAATTCCTTTGTGAGGGAGAGTTGCCATGGTAATTTTGGCACAAAGGGTAAACTACTATGTCCTACTTTACCTGTAAGCAGCTTGACCTAAAAGACAGAGGGCCTTAAGAAGCTCGCCCAAGCAAACTCCTTTCTCTCTCCTAAATCGTGTGCCTTCCCTGAAAGACATAGCTATACCCAGTCTTCACGTATGCATTTCCTACTCTTGTTTAATTGAGTCTTTTGACAACTGATCAGGAACTAGGGACTGGGTACTGTGAAGTTTGTCTAGTTCATTCACTCTACAACCTACTAATACACACTCACACACACATGTTAGGCACGTGCCATATTTCTTTCGCAGGGGATGTGATCCCCCTGGAACTTCCCAAAGAGTGTAGATTTAAAACTGCAGACAGTGATGTACATCCTGGGCTATGTTGGAGAGTTACGGGCACAGGCGGTAGGTAAGCAGGAGCAGCTTAGAGAGGAGGGTGTTCTGAGCAGCATCTTTGGACATCGAGGGCTGTTTCACCAAAATACTCTTAGTGGTGAGGTTCACATTATGCCATCAGAAGGGTAAATATATAAGCTATTGGTAAATAATTTGGTGTCTGAGGCAGAAGAGAGGCAGAGGTCCCATGTGCGTGGCACTGATGAGGTAGACGTTCTGCTTTTGGAATCTCAGATCACAAACTATGAAACCCCAAATGGGTCCATGCATGTGGATGGGTAATATCCTCAAATTCCTTCATCGCTTAATATTGGTAAGCCATTTAGGTTGTTAAAATTTCAGGGAAGGGTAGGATACAACATACTTTGTTAATTTTGAAGAATTTGAAGTAGAAAAGGGTCAAAGTACTAGTTTATCAATATTTTTAGAGCTTAGCTATACTTGTTTAGGAAACATTTATTTCAAAAAGAGAAAAGAAAGCATTCGTTTTCACTCTTTGCAGCAAGAGTGTTTGAATACGGTAAATCGTGTGGGCTCTGTGCTGGACACAGGTGCACAATAGTGAACAAAACGGTATCGAACAAAATGAAAAGTGCTGTGAACTGAATATTTGTTGCCCCCAAATCCTTATGTTAAAACCAAATCCTTAATATTATGGTATTAGGAGCTGGGGTGTTTGGGAGTTAATTAGGTC
This sequence comes from Mormoops blainvillei, assembly GCA_004026545.1. Lineage (NCBI taxonomy): Eukaryota > Metazoa > Chordata > Mammalia > Chiroptera > Mormoopidae > Mormoops > Mormoops blainvillei. The sequence goes on along the minus strand of PVJD01007199.1, from coordinate 22,333 downwards.
ATAAAGATGGTGCTATCATGAATGGGGTTCGTGTGTTTATGGAAGAGACCTGCAAAAGGATCTATATTCCCTTCTTCCGTGTGAGGGTACCACATGAAGCTTTCTGTGAACCAGGGAGCAGGCCCTCGCCAGACACCTAATTTTCCAGAACCTTGATCTTGGACTTCCCAGCCTCTAGAATTATGAGAAATTTCTCTTGTTTCTAAGTCACCTAGTCGATGGTATTCTGTTACTGTATCCCCAACAGACTAAGACACACAGAGAATGTAGTGAATAAAATTCCTACCTTTATGCAGTTAATAGCCAAGGTGGAGGGAGCAAAAAATGGTATTTTAAAAATCTCTCTCTCTCTGTCAATGGTGTTAAGTAACTGAAAGAAATGTAAGGTGATATGAGAGAAAGTGATGACTGAAACTAGTTTAGTTTGGAATTCATAGAAGACCACTCTGAAAGCTTACTTTTTATGTCGGGACATGACACATGAATGGACATCAGTCAATCCATGATGGAGCTGTTTCAGTGCAGAGTAACTCTTTTCTAGAAATATGAGATTGGGTTCCAGGACGCAGTTATGAAAAGACCGTAAGACAAGTACCAGCTATGTTAGTAAAATTATTTAAATAATTAACCATCATACAACTCCAATTACACCTTGCTGACCTATAAATTGCTTCCAAGATCTGCAGAAACACACACAGGGCAGAGAATTAAGAGTAGGACAACCAAAGACACTATGTGGCCAAGAATAGGGACATACATAGAATAATCTTGATTGTAGAATATGCTTTACAACAATCTTAAGTGTAGAATATGAAAGTAAAAGGAATTACTCAACTACATACTCGATAGACATGTACTTAAAGAAATTTAAAAATTTGTGGTGTAAGGTAAACTGATAGATGTTTTTTAAAGCTTCTGAATCTAACCTACATTGAACATTGCTATAGATTCCATGATGTTAGGTTAAAACTTTTCAATCATTATTTTATACTTTGGGCAAATTCTTCTCCCAGAAAAGTGCCCCCAAAGAATAGTAATATGAGATTTGGGGATTTATATTTAAACTATTACTGCATAAATAATAAATTGAGGTTTTAATCATCAAAACAAATGCAATAGTAGACATTCTAATAAGGCTCCTGAGGAAAGCATGTTGCTAAGAGAGTTTATCTTAGTACTGAATTTTTATGAAGTAAATGTATTGATTGTTTATATAAGCTATGGCTGGAGTTTTCTATGCAAATTTAGAGCAAATGGAAACTCAAAATGTCTGTTAATTAAACATGATAGGGAATTGGGTTGAAACTATAGAATTGCTTTAGTAGTATAACTTAAAAGAACAACATCAGCAGCTAAAGTATGACACATCTTTTATTTTTTTAGATTTACTTGCATAAACTTAACAGTTCACCAACTTTATTACTGGAAATTGATTATTGATCTTGTTGGGGAAGTTCTTGAGAAAATAACTCATCTCTTCGTTGATCTACCAAGGCCATCCCTCAATAGTCAAATCTAATTGTGTTTACATAGAAAATGAATAGGGGAAAGGCCCTTAATGTCACAGATTTTTTTTTTTTTTTAGCTAGCAGAGATGTTGGACGCAAGCAACAATGGTAAAATTTCCGAAGTTGGATCTAGCTCCTGTCATTGGTGGATGGTGAAATCTGAGAACTCTGTGCAATTAATTATCAGTTGCAAAAATCATGAGTTTATGTCATGCTATGGTCAGAAACAGAGGGAATTAGGAACAATAATATAACTTGGTGTATTGTTTTGGAAAGAGATTTTTCTTTCCTCATAAGTTTTAGAATGAGGAGGAAAAACCTTGTGACCCAAGAATTGGCATCTGGGGCTGTCCAAACTTTTGGCGTCTCTGAGCCACACTGAAAGAAGAGTTGTCTTGGGCCACACATTACATACATTGTGACACATAATCACAAAAAAACCCACAAACTCATAGTGTTTTCAGTAAATTTACGATTTTTTGTTGGGCCACATTCACCGCCATCCCGGGCTGCATGCAGACACCCCTGGAAGAAATCAGCACCATAGTAATTCCTGCTAGTTAAGTGTTTAGTTTCTGAAAATTCCTGCCTCCAAGTCCTAAAGAGGTGAGAAAATAAACTAGTCTGAGGTTTATTATCCATTTCCAAAATGGGGTTGATAAGAAATAGCTAGGATCTGCTCCATCTCTGAATCAAAAGCACCGGTTAAGCCTGTTAGAGAATGTTTACCTACAGGAAAAACACCTCATATATAAAATCAAAAAAGTAGACAAATAGGTGTGTCCAACTATATCCCAATATATACATATCTATTTATACACACATGCATGCATTTTGGCTTAAAATTTTATTTCACTGATGACTGATGAGGTTGGGGGTCTTTTCATGTATTTACAGTATTGCCCACCTGGGTAGCTTATCTTCTTATTGAACTCCAAAGTACCAAAAATGTCAATCTATTGTCAAATGAGACTTGTTTTCTCTAGCAACTTTGACTGCCTTTGTCTTAGCTCTATTATCATTCAAATGTATTTTTTCCGGTACCCATTTTGATTTCCACATAAATATAATATGAAATAAGCTAATCTGTAATTATCATTTTAAAGAACTGCTTCTCTTCTTCTCCTCCTTATTCCCCTCTGATTTCTGGGGAAAGGCGATGCTCACAATTTCCTCATGTTGAAATATTTTTGAAAAAATTTAGTCATCATTTCCTTAGGGAAATTTTTATCATAAACTTTTTGTGTTATCTTTTGTATACTGGAAGAGAAAAATAGAACAGTGATAGCAATAAAACTGAAATGAAGATTTAGGAGCTGTCAAAAGAAAGGGTTCAGTTGTAACATGAAAGATAAAGCTGGATAAAAACATTCAAATGAGGAAAGCTAATCAACAAATCAATACTAAAAGAACATTCAAATGAGAAAGATCAATGAAATGCCAGTTAATTGCCTTTTTTATTCATTTGAAAGCATTCTTACAATGCTCCAGTTCTATGCAAAATTTCAGGCTATTATTTAGAATCTGGGGCTCTCACACATGGGACTTGTTTATGTAAATGACACTTATTATAACAAACATAATTTCCACACCGTATATTAAACAGTAAGATTGCAGTATAAGGGGTATGATAGTAGAGTCAATATTTTATTTTATTATGTGTTAGAATGGATGAAATTGACCTTCCAGAAGAAAATGCCAGTAGGATCCTGAATGCATAGACTGAAACATTCTATAAAAACAACCCGAAAACTCATTGAATATCCCAGTAGTGTTTATAGTTGAATATTTTCCATTTACGTTGGTCATTTAATTTCCCTGGACCATACATCAAAGCAGATTGTAGAACTATGGTTACTAGGGGAGAGGTAAGGGGGAGAATGAAGAGACATTGGTCAAAGTTTACAAAGTAGCACTTCTGTAGGATGAGGAATTTCAGAGATCTAATATATAGCTGGAAGACTAGAATTTATAATACTGTGTTTTATGCTGCGAATTTACTGAGAGGCTAGATTTCAGGTACTTTTACTACATAGACAAAAATGGTAGTTATATAAGAAGATGGATATGTTATTTAACTTGACTGTAGCTTTCATTTCACTATTTATATGTATATGAAAACATCATATTGTATACTTTAAATATATAAAAATTTAGTAACAAACTAAAAATAAAAAGAATAAAACATATTGAAACAGATATCTACCACAGTCTCATTCAGTTCTAATAGTGCATTACTCCCTGAATTAATGTACATAGTTTAATATTATATTAGTCACTGTACATCAGACTGCATGGAATGCTAACCGATGGGTAAGAAAGAAGCTGAAAACTGGACATCGTAGTGATAGAATTGGCTTCTTATTAAAGGGCTGAAAAACATTTATGTATGAAAACAAAACCCAGATATTTTTATTACGTATCTACACAAAATAAATTATAAGTTAATATAAAAGATTTATTTCTTGAGATATAGATTATTTCCATTTTAATCAGAATTCTTTGTTATATGAAAATTGCTTTTGAACTCATTATTGCATGTACAAATTATATAAAATATTTTGTCTTTTTTAAAAAATAGTGTGACTTTTACTTTCTTATGATTTTCAGCATACCTTTTAAAATATTTGCATTTGTATTTTATGTCTAATATATGATATTACAAAATTTTTTTTCTATTTAGGAGGCCCATTCAAAATTTTTACTAACCCTCAAAATTAAATGTTCTGTACTATGAAGATATTGATATATACTATTAACAAAAATTTCAATGCATATACCTAATAAATAATCATTATATAAAGTCATTATATGTTGTTCAGATTAATGAAAATGTTATTGGGAAATAATATATGTTATACAAAGTATGCATATATGAAAGTTTATGTGTATATGTAAGTTGATAGTTTTTTAATCTATATATTAATTTTCAAATATTTTTAAATCTATGATTAAAATGAATATTTATTGGAAAGTACTTGTGTAATAAAAGTGATTTTTTCTTAATATTTGCTAATAATTCAAACATATTTGCATATTCTTTGTGATTCATTCATTTAGGATATATTTGTTGTTTTAATTAATTTATTTATTTTTAAATTTACTGGTTTTAGAGAGAAGGAGAAATGGAGAGAGAGTTTGTTGTTCCACTTATTTACACACTTATTGGTTGATTCTTGTATGTGCCTTGACCTGGGAATTGAACCCCCTGGAACATGCTCCAACCAGGGCTGCTGTTTGCAGATAATTATGTTTTCCTCCATTTTCTTGTTGGATAAAATATGAATGGTTTCCTATGACTAAATCCAACTTTTATATGCTTACATACAGAAACTGTAGCACTCTGGGGGAAAAAATAAAGAAATCATAGTTGATTGATGTTAATTGTCTTCAACTGTACTCCAAAAATTATGAAAGCAAATTTCTTCTTTTCCTACACAACTGATTTTCTAACAGATTTCATAAGAAAATGCAGAATGACATTTTTGCATTTTGAGGAAGTATATTTACATAAAAGTGGGCACATAGATATGGTGCTTGGTTAATTGGTTCAAACTGAACACACCCAGCACTCAGAAAAAAAACAGAACATTATTAGCAAAGAAGAACTCAGTCAGTACATCTACGGGTTACCACTATCCTGCTAACATCAGAGAATGGTCTTTTCTTTTCTTTATTTTTTTGTTTTATACAAATGGAATTATAAGATATGTGCCCTTTTGTGTCTCTCTTTGCTCAATAATATGTGTATGTTTCTGAGAATAGTTCATATTTTTACAAGTAGATGTAATTTTCATTTTTATTGTTTTATGCTATCCTATTATATAAATATTCCACTATTTATCCATTCTAATATTTATGTGCATTTTTATAATTTTCTAGTTTGCGCCCTTATAAGTTGTGCTGTTTGTGAGCATTCTAGAACACTTATTTTGGTTAAAGCAAGTTACATTGCCCAAACCAGAATTGATGTTAGATGAATATAAACAAGAGGTTAAATATTAAGCAGCATGATTCACTAAGAGCTACCAAAATACCAAATACCAACCAGTCACTGTGCTTTTGATAGGTAAAAGAAAGGATATACATATTTATGTTATAATGCATAGCATATGTAGGTGTATATATATTATATATGTTACAACTACATGCATCTAACTTTGAAACTATTAAGTTAATGGTAATTTCTATGTTAAAATTACATTAACAACAAATAGCAATAGTTTTCTGTTTAATAGCTATATATTCCATTTTTGCTTTATTCTTTTCTTACTGCATTGATTGGGTGTTAATTACAGAGATACACTTTAGTATATATGTGTGTGATTAACAATAATTAGACTTTATTAAATATATATTCTATTGAATTTTCATAGATACCTCAGTTGTGTTTTTTAAATATGGTATTTCTTTTTATGTTTGCCATAGTTGCTATTCATAACAAGCAATCTTCCCCTACAGAAATGTGTTGGAAAGCATACCATTATTTTCTCTAGTCCTTCATGTTTAATAAATGTTTTCTTAAACTTCTTTGCCTAATTCTTTAAAATAAAACAGCTTTATTAAGGTATAACTAATGCACAAAGAACTGCACATAGTGTGTATAATTTGATGACTTTGGACATATGAAGACATCTGTGACTTCACACCACAATCAAGGTAATAGACATAACAATCTCTGCAATAAGTTTTTGGATATGACACCAAAAGAACATGTGAAAAAGGAAACAGACAAGTGGGACAACTTCAAACTAAAAACCTTCCACCCAGCAAATGAAACTATCAGCACAATGAAAAGACAACCCTTTAGAAATGGTAACTTATATGTTTGCAAGCCAAGTATATGTTAGGGGTTAATTTCCAAAATATACGAGAAATTTCTACAGTTCAGTAACAGCAACAACAAAAAATACCCAATTAAAATGTGGGAAAAGACTTGAATAACCATTTCTCCAAAGCAAAAATACAAATGGCTATATGTTTAAAAAAAAGTTCAACATCATTAGTTATGAGGAAAATGCAAATAAAACTACAATAAGATATCACCATACACCTGACAGAGTGACTATTTTCAAAAACACAAAACTAACAAGTGTTGAGGGGCGGTGTAGCAAAATTGGACCCCTTGCGCACTGTAGGTAGGAATGCAATATGGTACATCAGCTGTGGAAACAGAATGGGGGTTCTTTAAATAATTTAAAACAGAACTACTACGTGAACCAGAAATCCACTTCTGGGTATGTATACAAAGCAATCAGGACCTCAGCGAGATGGCCTGCACTCCCATGTTCACTGCAGCATTCACAATAGCCAAGGTAGAGAAAGAACCCAGTTGTCCATCCATAGTTTCATTTGTTTTTATGAGAATTTTTAGCAATTTTTAAAAAATTTATCCTCTGGCCACATCTATAGTCAAGCGTTTTATTTGCTCTGACTTCTCTTTTAGTGATTGAATTCTTTAAGAAAATTTTAAACAGCATAATTCAAAATAATTGGTAAAGATTATTATGTGTATTAATGAATAATTGTATGTTCTACTGTCTTATGTCTCCTACTTTTTCATAATGTTACATGTTTGTGTGTGTGTGTATTTTTTAAAAAAAATTTTCCTCATGAGCTTGGATTATAGTAATAGTCATTTCATATCTTTATGCTATGGACCTAGGATATTATGTAGATTGTGTATTTTATGTTTGCTTTTAAAAAATAATTCCTTTTTGTGTATCTAATTTGCATTTATTTTGTATTTTCAGAGCTTCTTGAGTTGAATACCTATGTCAATAGCATTCACTCATCTTCTAATTTCCTAATACATGCATGTAGACTGAACACTGGTTTTTGCAAACCCACTTGAAATGATTCCCTTGGCTGTTGATATGTAGTGTTCTATGTCTACTCCATTCTAAGTTACCTAGAAGGTGTATTTTTCCATATAATATGGAGATCCTTTAGATCCCAAAGTAGCAGAGGCCATGTGGCAGACAAAACCATTCAAGGCAAGATACGCATGGTTACCCTAATGGACAGGAGGGAGAATGGGAATCAGAATCATTTCACTCATAAGAAGCTTACTTGGTAGCTATTTGTTTATGGTCTTTCTAGTACAGAAGTAGATGGATAGGTTAATAGGACATACACACAAAATCAGTGCTCGGACCTGAAGAACCCTAACTTGAGGACTTCCATGGAGATCTTGATCTTCCTCCAATTCAAAACCAGAGCCATTCCATGGGCCCAGGCCCCTTTAAGCAAAGAAAAGGCACAGTTTCCTCAAGGAAGAACCCAGTGGCAATTGCTCAAGTAATTATTATTCTTCCTTTGTGAGGAAGTTTATTTCTTATCATGGTTGGGGGACACTTGGGCAAAGAAAATATGCAGATGCCATCTCTGGCAGATGCTAATTTCCACAGAGCCAAAATTCCACAGAAATTCCCCCAAATGGGAATTTTGACCAAAATGGTAAGTAGAATATTTTTTACTTTATCTTATGGTAGACAAGTTGTTCTGTAATTCGAGCCTTTTTCTAAATGTTATGTTGGAATATACACACTGGAAATTTACAGATTATCTCACATTGCTCCTTTAACTCTGGAGGGAGGGCCATTATAATAGAAGTCATCAAGAAAATTTCCTCCTTTCTGAAGAGAGTAAACCAAAGTTATGTCACATTCCTAGAGGAATTATAGACATAAATATCACAAATACTTGAAAGGTAAAAGAAAACATTTATAAAATGCATATGTATTTTTTATTTTTAGTTAATTTTATTGGGGTGGCATTAGTTAATAAAATTACATAGGTTCAAGTGAACAATCCTATAATACATCTTCTGTATATTGCATTGTGTGCCCACCACCCAAAGTCAATTTGTTTGGATAATGCAAAGACATTTGAATCTTGGAAAAATTACTAGATTATTTTAAGTTTAATTAGATGCTGTCTCTAACTGACTCTGCTCTTCTAGATGTGAACTTTGCACTAGAACAAATGACATAGTCTTTGGAAGTTTGTTTGAGACTATCCATCTGTCAAATATATATTTTTTTAACTCTCAACAGCAATTATCACAAGAAACTCCTTTTTTTAGCTTGGAAGGATAGCAATAGACCTTCATTATTTGAACTCAGAACTATAGCACTTTACTGTCTTTCTATCATAAACATTTTTTCAGGCACTGTGACAATGTCACAGGACAATATGTTGGCCCATTACACTGATGAAATTAAGCCACTTGGGTTTGACGAGCAGCAGGTTGTAAGAAACCTAGATAAAGACACAACTGGTTTCCAGAATATGAGATAAACCCCATTAATTTTCCAGTGCTATGTATGGATTAATATTAAGTAGGTTCTAAAGGTATCTTCTGTTATATTGCTAAATTTCTCCTTCTTTACCCCTACCTCCTCATGAAGAGGATCTCAGAATTGAAACAATCAAATATGGTTTATATACATTCCTGTTTTTCAATTAAATTTATTGGGCAACATTGGTTAATAAAATTACATGGGTTTCAGGTATACAATTCTATGATACATCATTTGTAGATTGCATTGTGTGTCTATTGCCCAAAGTCAAATCTTTTTCTCTCACTACATGTTTGATCCCCTTTACCCTTTACCAACCCTCCAACCCCCTTTCCTCTGGTAACCACCATACTGTTGTCTATGTCTATAAGTTTTTGTTTGTCTGTTTTTCTTATTTGTTCATTTGTTGCTTTCAGTTTTATATTGCACATATGAGTGAAATCATATGGTTCTTGACTTTTTCTGTCTGATTTCAAAATATTCTCTTACTAAAAATGAAAAGTTACAGTTCATTGTGGGGATAGCCTAAAGGATGATGGGGGAAGTCAAATTTCACATTTTTCTGATTTTCGAGTAGTTCCTGGGCTTATTCACTTAGACTAGAAAGAGAGGTGGCCAGAGACAGAGGTCTACCTTCACTAATGGGCAGTGACAGTTTGCCAAAGTGATCCAACCAAGATGGGCTTAATGTTTCACGTAGTCTGACTCAACATTAAACAAGTTCTTCCTGCCTCCAGACTGCTGACCTTCTTCTCACCGTGGTCCTTGAAAAGTCTGTGTGACCTACCCACAAGGCTTCTCTTCTCACTTTCTTAGAGCATTTGCTAGAAAACTAGTAACTGTACATTTTTTTCTAAGACCCTTTAAGACACAGATCTTCAAAAACTCCCTAACAGTTTTAAGCCAGAACTTCAATTCTTAAGGACCAAGAAACTATCTCTTTGAAATGTAATCATCAAGATAGGAGATGCTACTCCTATCTCCCAATGTCTGTTTTTGGTGTTTGTTTTGAATCTGAAGCAGTTTGAAATATATGTATACATACACATAAGTATACATACCTTTATATTCTTATGTACTTATGAATTTTGTATGCGAATGTATATTTATTTCCAATTAAAAACTGAATGTTATAAAATGAAAGTGGGCTTTGATGACCATTAATCCCAAGTCAGTTATAGCCAAGCTTTTTCGATTGTAACACATCACTGCATACACATCAGGTGCTCATTTGATATTTCTTGAAATATGATTAATGGTGATATATAAGAAAAGAAACTATAGCAATAATAAGTAGGTTATTCACAAAACTATTTTCATTTATTCTGTAATTTATTTTGGTTAAAATTCTACACTGCTCTCACTCAGCAGAGACTCAGAGGCAACATAATGACATGTAAAATCACTTGCTGTGAACTGTGTGATCCCTGCACTCCCAGCATTCATAATGGTCTTCCCCACTCTGCGAATCTAATCACGGCATCACTGTGGACTCTTTTCAAAATTACCTGTTTACCCCAGTGGCTGTTGAGTTACCAAGGGCACATTCTGTTAAGGTGACCCTTAGTCCTCACAACCAAAGAAGGGAAATCAGCGAGAGAGACGGCCCTCACGGGAACTGATGAGTGCTTGTCTGAACGCTCTGGGGACAACAGCATCACAGAGCAACTTATTAGATAAACCCCATGACATCAATAATGGCAGTAATAATAACACTGACCTATGTAGAGCTTTGTCACTTCAAAATTAATATGAATTCATTATAGAAAAGATGGTTACATTCATACCGAAGTTTCAGATTATATTAATTTATGATTGCCTGCTGTTTTCCTCTTGCTTCCTATCTGTCTCTACAACTCCTGCCCTGATGTATCTTCTGTCCCAACATACAGTCATATGCCAGATTGAAGATTCAAAGATAGAAACTGCCAACTGAATTTTTGAGAGAGAAATACTGTATGTGTACAAAAACATATTTCTTCTCTGGCACCAGATATGACTTGGCTTGGGAAACAAAGAGGAGGTTTTGAAAAATAAATCAGACTCAAGAGAAAAGCTCTGGTGGGTCATGAAGTTATACGGAACTGATGTCTAAAGCAGCTGTTCTCTATCTATGGGCTCCACTTGGCCAGGGGCCAGACTTGCAACGACCAAGTATTCGTAGTTCCCTGCAGATAGTCCCGCATATAATCATCATGCACCGTGGCTGACATCAGCCCTCCGCCACTGCAAATGATATTCATGGGCAAAATGGTGGGGCTGCTGTTCTAAAGGAAACCAAAGAAACTATAGCCTATTAGTTAGAAAAGAGAATATCAGAAGCAATAATAAAGAAAAAATAAGATTATCTGAAAAACAATGATAAGGAATGGTGAGCCCTGACTAATGTCATCAAAGAGAAAGAGAAGAGCATAAGTATAGAAAATTAGAAATCTCAAGGGAAAAGCAACTACAGATGCAAAGGAAATACTTGAAACTCTTATGTAAGTATTTTGCACAATTCAAAACAATTAAAATTTAAAACATGAATTGAAAGGATAATTTTTCAAAAATATAACATTCTAATCTCTGAAAAGAAAACAATTTAACTCTGCTCTATGAAAGTAAATAAAAAAATAAGTGTATGTAGGTATTCAGTGAAAACATAAAGAAATTACAATGAATAATTTAATATAGCAGATAGAATTAATACCAAAACATGGCATGAGACAAAGATTGGACTTTACCCTGTTAAATAATACAGTTCACAATTAAAACACATTATAGTTATATAGCTACTATGAGAGCGATGCTTTATTTAAGCAGAAGACAAGATGTACATGAGACAAAAACAATAAAGCAGGAGATTTTCATGCATTTCATCTGTCCCAACGTGAATCAAGAAAACAAGAACCAATAGTAATGGGAAAAAAAAATGAAAATCCAAGGAATAATGTGGATCCTAATCAATACTGTGGATCAAAAAGATTGTGTATGTACTACAATTATCACAAACAGAACAAAGGTAAAAATAAAATTTATAGAATAGTTATATTGATATAGTCATTATATGTTGAAGAAGAATTAGAAATCAATAGAGACTTTAAAACAAAGGCTGTATAACAAGAGGCAGAGGAGGACCCAGCAATTCCACTTCTGGGCACTTCTCTGAAGAAAAGGAAACAATTCAAAAAGGTACATGCACCTCTATGTTTACTGCAACATTATTTACAATAGCCAAGTTATTGAACCAAACACTAGATGAATGGATGTAGAAAAAGAGGATGTGAGTGTGAAAAAGAAACAGATCTTGCCATTTGTGACAGCATACATAGACCTAGAAGGTCTTATGCTGTGACATTAAGTCAGAAAAAGACAAACACTGTATCGCTTCACTTACGTGTGGAATCAAAAAACCCAAAGAAACGAACAAACAAAACAAACTGACCTATAGATACAGAAAAACTGATAATTGCCAGAGGGTTGGGCTGTAGGGTATGGGTAAAAAGGTGAGGGGATTAAGAGGTGCAAACTTATGAATAAGTCACAGGGATGTAAAGTACAATACAGGAAATATTAATAATATCACAATAACTTTGTACGTTGACAGATGGATAGTGGATGTTTTGTGGTGATCACTTTGTAAGGTATATAAATGTGAAATCTCACTATGTTTTACACCTGACAGTAATATAATATTGTATGTCAATTGTACTTTAGTTCAGAAGAGCTTTACTTTTCAGAATAAAAATTAGACATGAAAAAAAGAATAAATTTTAAAGTTAAATACAAGATTCCATTAGGAATTTTTTTAAATCTTGATTTTCAAGCACCTATTCTGTTATCTCAATAGAGGCATAGAAATGGAAATTTAATGTTTTCTAGAAAAGAGTGATAATTAAAATACTAATATCAGAACCTTTAGGATGAAGACACAGTGAGTGATGCTCAGAGAAAATTCTATAACTTACATGATCATATCAATAAATGTAAAGAATAAAATTATCTACCTAAGTATATAACTAAAATTATTGGAAAAACTCACAAATTAAGGAATAGAAATAACAATGATGCAATAGTAAATATAAATGCAGAAATTAATTAGGAGAGACAAAATTTGTAAGATTTCTGAGAATTAATAATCTAAACTGTTTGAGAAAGAAAAATAAGATAGATAAATCCTAGCTAACTTAATCATGAAAAAGAAGAGAGCACTAACATAGAAATTATGAAATGTTCAAGGAAATTGAATATTTTCCACAGAATCAAATAATTTTTAAAGCATAAATTATTTTGACCAAATCTAGTAACATTGAGAATATAGATTGGATGCCAATATTTTTTTAGATAATAGTATTTTACTCAATGAAAGTTTCAATATTAGAAGGTAAATATAAATGTCTTTGGAAAGAAAGAATTTTGCAATGGAATTCTAGTTTGTGAACTTTGAATAACTAGAACTTTTAAAAAAAATTTGCTTCCAGTTGAGTTATAATAGGTCAAAAAAAAAGACTCCTACAAATGATATCATTTATAGAATTATATTTAAATTTATTTTCCTTTTATAATATATAAAACTCTATTTTAGTTTAAGTTATTTTAAAGATTATGGACTTCTCATGTGTTGATGGTGAAAAGCTCATAACATAAGCTCAGAACCTTCAAAGAGCATGCCACACAAGGCTTATGTTCTCTCTTCAGATATTCTCTCCATGCTATATCCTCCTCTTTGTCTTACATAAGTGGGTAGTTATTTATCAGATCAGGAGAGGTTTCAAATCATCATTGCAGCAATCCTAGAGTTTATAAAACATTTCTTAAATCATTTCTCTTGGGCTTTGCACTGAGACTTTACTTACTACTTGTTTTGTGATGAAGAAGACCTATTAGAATTTCAAAATCTCTACACATTCAGGACAAACTTTTCTGTTTCATTTTCCCCAGTGCACTAGTCATCACACCTGTAATATGAAATGGTTTTGGTTACTTGTAAAACAATCTAGAAATATCAGCTGGCTTCAGATGATAGACAGGCACACATTAAAGGCAGATTTGAGGGAGTACAAAGCTGCCTCAAAAGATGAAGTGCCAACGAAAAGAATGTATGACATTCAGAATTTATCAAAATTAAATAAAACAAGCATCCTATCAATTGGGATCACTAGGCCTTGTAATCTTGACATTTGTTTGCCAGTGAATTCAGGCAGCACTGTCACTTTCATAGTGCCGTGTAAATATGACTGTAAACATGTGATCAAACCAGGCTAAGATCAGCTACTGTCATCCCAGAGAAGAGAAAACTGTTCAGCAGAAACGAGAGCCAAGCAAATAGGTATTTTACTATAAGATCTGAGGTTGCTTGGTATATAGTAATAAAAAATTGATATCCATTGTTCCACATTATAGAGGCATTTATTCATATTTTGTTCTAGTTATTTTATTATTTATTTTTGTTGTTTTGTTTTGTTTTTGTATTTATCCTGACCCATTTGAAATTTCCCCATACATAGAAATGGGCTGAATTTTTATTTTATTTCTATGGCTAATTAGCTATTTCTACATTTAAATGTTTGTCATTATCCCCACTGATTGAAATGTAAACACTGTTGTGACAAAGACACACAAAATTGAGAATGTTTCTCAATTTTCTATTCTACTCCACTGGTTGATTAATCTATCCATATGTCAATAATACACCATAGTAATTACATAAGTTTTAAAACACATTTTTTTAAATCTGGCAGAACTTCTTCCATTCTTCACTCTTATTTTTAAGGTTTTTTTCTGTTTACTTCTTTTTTTGCACATTCTTCCAAATAAGGTTTATAATCAGTCTACCTATCTTCAGAAAAACAACTGTGGCAATTAATTATAAATTGAGTCAGGGCTAACTAATATCTCTTGGGTCTTTCTACTCAAGAAAACGAGCCACGTTTCTGCTTGTGTGAGTCTCTTTTGTGTCAGATACCTGGATAAAATAATTTTATTTTTCCTATAAAAGTTTGGGATATCTTATTCTGCTCAGCTTTCTTTTTTAAATACAACTCAACTTTCACCCTAATAGGATGTTCTATAGAAACAAAATACCTGAAAGAGGCAAAATGCTTTCAATATATATTCATATTTTTACTGAAATATAAAGAAAATTCTTTAAACCTAAAATAATGTAATTATTAAAAATTAAAAAATGGGAACACACAAGCAATACTCAGGTTTAAAAAAAGTTATTTCATTTAACTTTAAGATATTCTGATAGTACCAATTAGATAAATGTTTTTGGACAACAAATAGAATTGAAAATAATATCAGAGATAGGTCTTTTTTTTTTTTGAGAGACAGAGAGCAAGCGCTATTTACATAATATTTTCTTAAAATTTTTCAGTCCCAACTGTGTTTCTATTCATTAGTCTGTGCTCATATAGTAAAGAAGTTGTTAGATAGAACAAATGACTTCACATCAATGGCTCAGAATATATATTTTGCTCTAGTAGGCTTAGATACAAACATTTGCATTCCATAGCAGATGGTATAGTCTCAACCCCATGACAGTAATTATAGATACATTTTGTACCATTATGGGTAAGCAAACAAGTATTAAACAGCTTCAACAATGTATTTGTGACAAAAAAGAAACATTTCTGTGCTAATGTGTCAGTTATTACACATAACATTCATTGCCATGAACAATAAAATTTTGGATTGATAGAACTCCATAATGTGACTTGCACATGGGAATTATACTACCCATTAATCATGTGTAATGTTAAAACAGAGTAATTTCACATTGAATTTATTCCAAATAACATGTTTCTAATGACCATTTACTTTCAATATATTTCATGTGCTTAACAGAGAAGACAGCTATATTTTCCATTATACCTTTTAACCACACATTTCATCTGAAATATCAATAGCTGAATATACAAAAGAACATCCTGATAAAATACACTGTCATAATTTATAAAATTTCAAGCTTTGAAACATGCATCAGAAATCATAAGGAAATCATTCATACTTGAGTTTAAAATAACATGAATAAACAATAGCTGTATTTCTTTTCTTTGGTAATTCATTTAACCAATGTATCCAGATATTTTGCTCGGTTTATTGAAGTATACAAAGATAAACATACAAATTTCTTCCCTTACAAAACTTTCAGTCTAGGAAAGTACATTGTAAAATGTGTATGTTATGTATTAACATAGTCAATAAAATGCATTATTTTTCTTTCCATTACTATCAGTTAGTAATATATTATATCATCTTTAAACTGTTGTCTTTATAAAAATGGAAAGTGTTCTGAATTAATTGAACTTCACAAACATTAGTAGAAAAACACAAGGACACAGAAAGAAGAGCAAAATTAGACCAGGCGAAACAATGTGACATACAATATCCATTACAAATATCAAATATAGACAATTTCAGTTAAAAGCCTTTGATTAATTTTTTTGAGTTGTAGTTTTTTATACAATAAAATACACACAGAATTTTACTACCTTTTATGACATTTTGCAAGTTAAAGATTTGATTCTGCTAGAAACTAGAATACATCCTCAGAGAAAACGCATGGACTGTCCTCTTTAAAAATTATTTTGGCTTAAAACCAGGGGCAAGCTAAGATAGGGCTCATCAATTTAAAATAAATGTACAAATGGAACTCAAAGTGCTACAAATGTGCATCTTTCTTATTTTGATGAGAACCGATATCCTATCATTGTATATGCAAGTACCTGGCTAGATGAGGTGGTAATTCTGAAGTGCTCTTGATTGCTACAATATACCTAGTAAAATAGGAAACAACATCGTCTGTTCAATGAGATGAACAGGGAGTAGGATTAGAGGCTGAGAAGAATGTAGAAGATATAAAATAACCCCCCAGGAGGACACAATGAATAACAAGGAAAAAAAATAGGATTTTGGAGTAGCTGTAAGGGCACAAGTGAGTTTGCAAGGTTGCATTAAAGATATACTTTTACATTTGTAATTATAAATTTCAACCAATAATGAGAAAGGCTATATATAGTTGGTCATCCAAGTTCTACTGCAGAGATTTGGATATTGATTAGGTAGAAATAGTATTTAATTGGGGATGTTTTTGTCTCCTGAATGCATAAAGTAAACAAAGAAATAGAGGTAAAGGTATATGAAGAGCAGTGATAAAAACAATGACCATGAAATTTCAGCTTTACATTAAGAAAATATGTCTTGATAGGATCAATGGATCTCACATATTCATAAAACTGAAGAAAGGAGGATATCTTTGAACCAAAGAAGCCGGAGAAAACATACTCAAAACATAGAAAGCGATGGCCGGCATGTGGGGAGCACGCACTCGTAGTTATGGGCAATGTCCCGCCATTGTGAAAGACAGTGTTTTCACGTATGACTATGCACTAACTCATCCTGGAAGAATACAGAAAAAGATCATAAAGTAAAACAAATACAAGGAGCTGAGAGTCTAGACTGCTGAAAAGAACTCTGACCTATGGATGGAAATCACCAAGTTTAGTAAAAGCAGCTTAGGAAATCAATAGAGTGAGTTAAAATCAAGGAGTGAGAGGATATTATTGGCTGCCACAATGAGAAGACATAGATTCAAATCCAGTTGTTTTTATGCAGGTTGAAGGTAGAATATCCTGAAAGTGATTTTCAGAAGGACGGCACTTCCTGATTCACTGTCACTAGAGCTGTGATAGGAAGCCTATATTACCCTACCATAGACTCCATTAAATCAAACTTATTAAAACAGTCAATGCATGTTGGAGATTAAATTGTGTCTCCAGAATGATAGGTGAAGGCCTCACCCCCAATACCTGTGAAGATGAACTTATTCCATGCAGATGTAATCATGTTAAGGCAAGATAATCAGGGTGGGGCTCACTTTATGTGATTGATGTCCTCATAAGAAAAAAAGACACGGTCCTATAAAATGGCAGGGAGATGTCCATGTATGACAAGGGCAGGGATTGCAGTGAAGCCTGTACCAGGCAAGGGCTGCCATTGTCACTGCCAGAAGCTAGGAGAGGCAAGGGAGGATTCTTCCTCCCGAGCCATTGGAGGGAAAAGGCCTGGCCCACATCTCGATTTCAGATTTCTCATCTCTAAAATTCAAAAGAGTATATTTCTATTGTTCTAAGGTATGTACTCTGTGGCAGTTTATGACAATCTTAATACAGTGCCTAGAAGATTTGCAGAAGTGATTTCCTCAGAGGAACACCATGCTTTTGATAGAGCAAGAAGGTAAAACTCAGAGATAAAGTTATGATCAGGCGATTATTGGACTAAATTCCAAAGGTCAGTTTGGAAGGGTCTAAGGAGTAGATGCATCATTTCTGGCATTGATAATAATTCTTTAAATTATGTTCTCATGTTTACACACACACACACATGTGTATATATATATATATATATGATCTTATCTAAAATATAAAAGGTGGAGTTAAGATATTTAATTATTGTTTGAGACTCAATATTGTAAATAGCAGCAGTCTGCTATATTTAAATCTTTTAAATCTGAAAGATGTAACACTTTTCCTTTCTTTTTTTTTATTGTTGTTCAAGTACAGTTTTGACCATATTCCCCCCCAACTCCCCCGCACCCCTCCCATCCCCACCTCCTATCCTCAATCCTACTTCCCTGTTTCCCCGTTATCCCCTCCCACCTCTCTTCCATTTACTATCAGTTTGTTCCTCCCTTCAATGTCTCTGGTGATATCTTGCTTGCTTGTTTATTCTGCTGATTAGGTTCCACTTATAGGTGAGATCATACGATATTTGTCTTTCACTGCCTGGCTTATTTCACTTAACATAATGCTCTCCAGTTCCATCCATGCTGTCACAAATAGTATGTGCTCCTTCTTTCTGCTGTGTGGTATTCCATTGTGTAAATGTACCACAGATTTTTGGTCCACTCATTTATTGATGGGCACCTAGGCTGCTTCCAACACTTGGCTACTATAAATTGTGCTGCTATGAACATTGGGGTGCATAGGTCCTTTTGAATTGGTGTTTCCAGATTTTTAGGGTATAATCAGTTTTCTATGAATAAATTTTTAAAAACCACAATATATTTGATTTCTTTGTTAATAGTTAATCAAGTTTAAAGAAGTTGTCTTCATAAGTAAAGCTATTAAAAACAAATAATAGACGTGAAAAGTGGCTAATACACCCATTTCATTTGCCATAAATAATTCCTGACATGCATTTTTTATTTCATTTATTTATTATTATTTTTATTTGTTCAAGTACAGTTGTCTCCATTTTCCTGTCACCATTTTCCCCCACCCCAACCACCCCACCACTTCCTACTCTCTATCCTACTCCCCCTTTGGCTTTGTCCATGGGTCCTTTATACATGTTCCTTGATGACCCTTCCCTTTCTTTCTGCCTTTATCCCCCTCCCCCATCCCCTCTGGTTACTGTGAGTTTGTTCTCTATTTCAATGTCTCTGGCTATATTTTGCTTGCTAAAAAGATCATACACCATGATCAGGTATGATTCATCCCAAGGATGCAAGAATTCCTGACATTCTTTTAAAGAATTCAAACAATACTTAATTGCATCATAATTCCCAAAGACAAATGGTAATAAAAATCTGTCCCTCTTCCAATTCATTACATGTTATATTTATCTAAGGGAGATAATACTGTTGCTAAATCAAGTAAGTTGAATATAAACTAAACATTTCTTTTCCAGTGAAGGCTAAATCATCAAGGCAAATTGTAAAAATAAATAAGAACCATGTCTTTAAGGTTAAAAATACGTCTTTGGTATACATTTTTTGCTGGTTAAATAAAATAGAGATACTGATTACCATATTTATATGCAATGAATGTCACACAGTAGTCTCTTCTGTCCTATAAATTTTGTTATATTTGAAGCAACTTTTCTCATGCCATTATTGACATTAATTTGAAAGATAGTAGATGTAGAGATTATAAGAATATCTTCCTCTAGGCTTTAACATATTAATTTATCTAGTTTCAGTTTTGCATTCAATTTAGCCAACTTCTGTTAAAGCCTTCCCATACCTCTTGCTAAGTGACCCCAGGCCTGGCACTAGCAGCAACCAGTCTAGGTTCATAGCTTGGCTTCACCTGGGAGTCTCTAAGCCACGCACGAGTAGCAGCTATCTCATATTGCTTTGTAGCTCATGCAGGGTGGCCTCAGGCAGAACACAGTTGGGGGCTGACCTTGTTGTACCACATGGGAAACCCCAGAGCATGCACACCCTGTGGAGAGCTATAGGTCACTTTGGAACACCATCACCTTGCCCTTGCACAGCTGATCCTCCATGGAGGGCGAAGGTTGGAGTGCAGTGGTCACAGCCCATCCTTGCAACTGACTGGTCTGGGTAAATCCCTCTCATTGACCTGCTAACAGCAACCAAGACTAAACTACAAGAAGAGGATGTACTCTACCCACATGAAGGGCATACCTCAAGTACCCAACTTCAGGTGATATGGGAGGCCATGCCACTGGACCCTACAGGACACCTATCACATTAGGCCATGCTACCAAGATAGGGAATCATAGCAGCCCTACCTAATACATAGAAACAAACACAGGGAGGCTGTCAAAATGAGACAAAGGAACATGACCCAAATTAAAGAACAGATCAAAACTCTAGAAAAAGAACTAAACAAAAGGGAGATAAGCAAGCTACTAGATGCAGAGTTCAAAATACTGGTTATAAGGATGCTCGAGGAACTTACCGAGGACCTTGACAGCATAAAAAAGATCCAGTCAGAAACAAAGACTTCGCTAGTTGAAATAAAGAACAGTTTATAGGGAAACAACAGTAGAGTGGATGAAGCCGAGAATCAAATCAATGATTTGATACATAAGGAAGCAAAAAACAACCAATTGCAACAACAAGAAGGAAAAAGAATCCTCCAAAATGAGGAAAGTATGAGCAGCCACTGAAGCAATCTCAAAAGGCCCAACATTTGCATCAAAAGGAGAAGAGAAAGAGCAAGAAATTGGAAATTCTACTTGAAAAAATAATGAAAGAAAACTTCCCTAACTTGGTGAAGGAAATAGACATGCAAGTCCATAAAGCACAGAGAGTCCCAAACAAGATGAATATAAAGAGGATCACACCAAGACACATCAAAATTAAAATGCCAAAGTTAAAGATAAAGAGAGAATCTTAAAAGTTGCAAGAGAAAAGCAGACAGTTACCTCAACGGCATTCCCATAAGAATGTCAGCTGATTTCTCCAAAGGAAACTTTACAGTCTAGAAAAGATTCACAAGATGTATTCAAAGTGATGAAAAAAATGGAAACTTGCAGTCAAGATTACTCTACACAGCAAAGCTATCATTTAGAATCAAAGTGCAGATAAAGAGCTTTCCAGACAAAAAAAAACAAAAACAAAAACACAAACACCCCCCCCCAAAAAAAAAACAAAGAAACCAACTAAAGGAGTTCATCATCACCAAACCATTATTATATGAAATGTTAAAGGGATTTATTCAAGAAAAAGAAGAAGATCAAAACTATGAATGATAAATGGCAATAAATACATATCTATCAACAGTTAAAGCTATCAACAAACTAAGTAAACAAGAAGAACAGAGACAGAATCATGGACACAGAGAGCATTTTTATGGTTGTGAGATGGGAGGTGTAGAGTAAAAGGTGAAGAGGTGAAGGGATTAAGAAGTACAAATTGGTAGACACAGAAGAACCATGGGGATGTAAAGTACAGTATAGGGAATTGTGTAGCCAAAGAACTTATATGCAAGACCCATGGACATAAGCAAAGGTGTGGGGACTGTCTTGAGGGAATGGGGTGTGTTGGATGTAGGGGGGCAAAGGAGCAAAAATTGGGACAACTCTTAATAGGATAATCAATAAAATATAATTAAAACAGAAAAAGGTATGCATTTTTAATTTTTTAAATAAATACATAGATGTAGATTTAGATCTATGCATCCATTTAGATATAGATACAGATATTCAATAGGTGATGTTCTCATCCCCCTTTTCTCCATCATCAGCCTGCATTCTATATCTCCACCACATTTTTAATTTAAAAAAAATCTTGACCAGAGTTTACCCTTCAGCTTATGTTCAACTGCTTTATTCTCTTTTATAGCAAAACTCTTTGAAAATGCTGTATTTCATTCCTTTTCTTTTCTATCTAATTCCTCTCCATTCAGGACTTTTCCCACACTAATGCACTTAAAGTGTTCTGCTCAAGAACACATAGGATCTCTATACTGCTGATATTAATGGGTAATTTTCTGTTTTCAGCTTAATTTTTACTGTAATTAATAGAGCACACTCATTTTTGTGCTGAATAGCAGCTATCCAAAGATATCAATTTCTCATCCCTGCAATTTATCAATTTTTACTTGTAAGACTAGAAGGTCTTTGTAGATGTGATTAGGTCAAGGGTCTAGACATGGGATGATTACCTAGGTAGGCTCTAAATTCAATCACAGATGGTCTGCCTCCTGGTAAGTAGGAGGCAGAAGAATATTTGGTACCTACGGAAAGGGGGACGGTGACTTGAAGACAGAAGCAGAGGTT
>PVJD01007198.1:0-87550 GCA_004026545.1 Mormoops blainvillei | reverse complement strand
AACAAAATAAACGAGAGCAAAATATAATCAGCAACATTGAAATAAAAACCAAACTGACAGTAACCAGAGGGGAGGAGGGAAGGGGGTAACGGGGGAAAGGAGGGGAAGGGTTACCAAGGAACATGCAGAAAAGACCCATTGACAAAGCCAAAAGGCGGAAGGATTGACAGTGGGAGGTGGGGAGGGGTGGAGCTGGAGAAAGTGGTGGCAGGAAAATGTTGATGTGGGGATGATGGGATGGGGTACAGGGTGGAGGGGATAAAGAGGAGAAAAAAATGAGACAATCATAATAGCACAATCAATAAAATATACAAAAAATAAAATTAAAATTAAAAAAAACCAAGCTTTAAAATTCCATGCATGAACTAAAAGCTTTAAAAATGACATAGCAAATTTAAAAAAAAGAACTCTAGAAAAATAAATTAATGACTGAATTTAAGAACAGGATTAACAGAAGATTAAGGAGAGGACTCATTAACTAGTTAACAGGCCAAAGGAGCTTTTTAAGAACATAGCATGGAGAGACAAAATGGACAGGGAAAAAAACAGAGGTGAATGTAAGAGATAGAAGATACAATGAGAAGGTTTAGTAATCATTTAATTGGTAACCCAGATAGAGAAGTATAAGAGAACAGCACAGTAGCAATATGTTAAAAAAATAATAACAGAAATTAAGAAAGTTCTAAACTAAGACATGAAATCACTCCACTGATTCGATAATCACAAGAAATCCCGAGCATGATATAGAAATATAAATCCATGTCTAGGCATATCATTGTAAAAGAGAAGAGGTCAAAAACAAAGAAGAAAGCTCAAAAACAGCTACAGGGAAAGGACAGACTACCTTTAAAGGAACTAGTTAAAGTTGCAGCCACATTCTTTTTTAAATTTTTTATTGTTATTCTATTACAGTTGTCCCAACTTTTCCCCCTTTGCCCTCTTCTGCCCATCCCACTCCCTGCTCCCACAGTCGAGCCCCACACTGCTTGTCCATGTCCAAGGGGCATTCACATATGTTCTTTGGTTCCTTTCCTTCTGTCCACCATTATCCCCCTCCTCCTCCCCTCTGGTCACTTTCAGTCTATTCCCTGTTTCCATGTCTTTGGTTCTATTTTGCTTGTTAGTTTATTTTGTTCATTACATTCCTCTTATAGGTGAGATCACATGTGAGTGAATCAAAAAACTGTGGTTCATTTACACAATGAAATGCTACGCAACAGAAAGAAAGAACTCCTATCTTTCACAAAAGCCTCATTCTTAACAGAAACCATGGAAGCCGGAAGGTAGCGAAATGATACATTTGAAGGGATATATGTAGTGTGTTAAATGCAAAAAGGAATTACACCTAGAATTCTATAGTCATCAAAATGTTCTTCAAGATTAAGGTAAAATTAGGCAATTTCATACAGTAACTGGGGGATTTTGTAATTAAAAGGTTTTCACTTAAAGGAATAATAAAAAATCACTTCAGGCAGAAGTAATGATGGGACATGATACGAGATGAAAGGTAATAGATAAAGAAAAGAATAAAGAGAAAAGAAAGTTGAAAAAAGTAAAGATGTTAATACTAGATTTTGATAAAGATGCATTTCTTAAAATTCTTACAGTAACACTAATAGAATTAAAGTTAGGTTTATTACTTTCACACTAATAGGCGAAAGTAAATGAAATGATGGAAAAATATTGATCTGACAAAAAAGGCAAAAGAGTAAAAATTAAAGCACAAATTTGGATGGTAGATTTAAATCCAAATATATCAATATTTACATTAAACATTCATGGACTAAATACTCCTGTAAAAAAAGATTTTCAGATTGCATTTTTAAAAGTCTATGTGCATTTACAAGATACAAAGGTGCTAAATGGATTGAAAGTAGACAAATGAAAAAGAAGGTACCCATGACAACAAAAGAGAACCCGTGTTTCTGTATTAAAAAGTAGACTAAAAGCTAAAAGCATTTCCAAAAATAAAGAGAGTCACTACAAAATAACAATAGGTATAACAATTTTAATTCTGTATGTACCACCACGATGACCTCAAAATATGAAAGTAAATTGTTACTCCAATAAAAAGATATCAGTTCCATAATTATTGGGAATTTATAATGTTACTACATATAGCTCTTAGTAACTGAACCAAGCAGACAAAAAATTCAGTAAAAATATAGAAGAATTTAATACAATTGATAAAGTTGACCTAGAGGACATATAGAGAACTATGTGCCTCCAAAATACAGAATACACATTTTTGAACACATCAGAAGATTTTTTAAAAGTGATCATATACAAATGGTTTTAAAATATGTCTTGACAAATTTCAAAATGTTAAAACTACCCAAACTATACACACTGGCCAAAATTCAATTATGCTAGAAATCAATAGCAAAAAGATAACTAAAAATTACTGATATGTACCCAAATTAATACTTAAGTAGATATATTAGAAAAGAAGTGTGCCTGTGGAGTGAATATAGGCAGCCCAAAAATAAACTCACAGCTTTATAGTCAATATTCAACAGAGGAAGCAAGCACATACAATGGGCTAAAGGTAGTTTATTCCATAAATGGTGTTGGGAAAACTGGATAGACATATGCAGAGAAATGAAACTAGACCGCCATCTTACACCACACACAAGAATAAATGCAAAATGGATAAAAGACTTAAACGTTAGACCCCAAAACCATAAAAATCCTAGAAGAAAACATAGGCAGCAAAATCTTGGATGTTGCAATATTTTATCAGGTATCTCTCACCAGGCAAGGGAAACAAAGAAAAAATAAACAAATGAGGTTACATCAAACTAAAAAGATTTTGCACAGTAAAAGAAATCATCAACAAAATAAAAAGACAACCCAAAGAAGGGGAGAACATATTTGTCAATACATCTGATAAGGGGTTAATATCCAAAATTTATAAACAACTTAAAAAACTCAACACCAAAATGCAAACAACCCAGCTGAAAAATGAGCAAAGGACCTGAATAGACACTTCTCCAAAGAGCACATAAAGATGGCTGACAGGCATATGAAAAGATGCTCAACTTCACTAATGATCAGGGAAATGCAAAGTAAAACAACAATGAGATACCATCTTACATCTGTCAGAATGACTATCATCAATAAATAACAAACAAGTACTGGCCAGGATGTGGAGAAAGGGGAACCATTTTGCACTGTTGGTGGGAATGTAGACTGGTGCAGCCACTGTGGAAAGCAGTATGGAGGGCCCTCAAAAAATTAAAAATGTATCTGGCTTTTGACCCAGTGATCCCACTTCTGGCAATATATCTGAAGGAACCCAAAACACTAATTTGAAAGACCATAAGCACCCCTGTTTTCATTGCAGTGTTATTTACAAGCACCCAGATTTGGAAACAGCCCAATGTCTATCAGTAGATGAGTGTATAAATTAACTACAGGACATTTACACAATAGAATACTATTCAGCAGTAAAAAAAGAAGAAAATTTTACCCTTTGCAACTGCATCGATGGGCCTGGAGAGCATTATGCTAAGTGAAATAAGTCAATCAGAGAAAGACAAATACCATATGATTTCACTCATGTGTGGAATCTAATGAACAAACTGAACTAACAAGGAAAATGGGGACAGACTCATAGATGGAGAGCCAGATGACAGCTAGTTGAGGGGGGCAAGGTTAGGAGGTGGAGGGATTGATCAAAAAGGAGAAAGGACTCATGGGCTTGGACAATAGTGTGGTGACTGCTGGGGGACGAAGGATATGAGGGGACTAAATGGTAATGGAAAAAATAAATAAAGATTAAATCAAAGGAGAGAGACAGAAAGAGAGAATTCACCACAAAAAAACAAAAAAAGAGGTCACAGAGCAAACAAAACCTTCAATGTAGTATTTCAGTCTTAGAAAAATGATTAAGGCTTTGAACAAACAGCAGAAATAAGAAGTATAAAAGCTCAGGAGAAATTAATAACTATCATCAAAGAATGAAGAATAAAGGAAAAATTCATAAAAGAGTTAAAAGATGCAATATCTCTGGCTTTAAAGATGGAAGACGACTGTGAGACAAGGAATGCGGGTGGCCCCTGGAAAATGGGGGAAAAAAGGGAGTAGATTCTCCCTTGGAGCCTCCAGAAAGGAAAGTAGCCCTGTCTACCTCGATTTTATAGCCTAGTGAGACCTAGGTCAAACTCTACACCTTTAGAATTGTAAGATAATGCACATATATTCTTTAAGTCATGAGTTTTTGGTAATTTATTATTTCAGCAATCAAAGTATAATATGCATGTACTAAAATTATTTTTAATATATAAGAATAAATTAATACAAAATCCAGAATCACAGATTATTCTTGGAGACTTCTGATGTACTGGGAAATGTTTTAAAATGTCCCAAAATGACAAATATATGTTATTTTTATTACTGTGCATATACTCTTAAGAATAACTAAGTTTTAATTTCAAAAATGTCAGAAAAAACAGTAAAAATGTAGAAAATAAGGAAAAGCAAAACTTTGTATAAATACAATTAAAAAGATGAACAAAGACAGAGGTAGTTCTCTAAAAAGACTAATTAATATTGAGAAACTATAAAGAAAAAAAGAAGCACAATAACTAACATCAGGAATGAAAAAGGGGCCATAGCTACAAACCCTGTGGGCCTTAAAGATACTAAGTGAAGACTGAGTACAAGTTTATGGCAATAAATCTGAAAATGTTGACAAAACTCGGTAAATCTTGGGAGAGGTATTATTTATCAATACAAACTGACAAAAATTAAAATGTGACTATAAATCATCCTTAACAATGAAAGAAAATGAATTATTTATAAAGAAAATATTCTCACAGAAAAATTTGAGGCCCAAATGCCTTCATTAATTTTTGCCAAACATTCAAGAAATAAATCCAGTTTCATATTAACACTTCCTGAGAACAGAAAATAAGTGTACACACAGGGACAGGGTAAGAAAAGGAAAAATCAGGCCATATTCCATCTGAACCTAGGTGTAGAAATTCCGAAGAAATATTAGCAATTAAATCCAGCAATATATAAAAAATAAAATGCAATGTTACTAAATTGTGCTTATACCAGATTGTGCAGGTTATTTTAATATTAGCAAATCAAAATATTAAAAAATTCATAAAAGTGCTTATAAAAATAACAAAAACTTGGAAACACACCAAATGTTCTTCAAAGTGAAAATGAACAAATAAAATGTTCACACAACAGAATGTTATTCAGTAGTCAAAACAAATAAACTATATATACCTGCAATACTATAACTACAACTTAACAAAGTAATATTATGTGAAAAAAGTAAATGCCACCATGATACCCTTTTCATAAAAACAAATAAAAAAAGAAGACAATGAAATATTTTAAAAAGAAAAAGATTTCAGAATTATATTTGCCAGGGTAGGCAAGGAATGAGATGGAAGCAGATTAGGTGGAGAAATGTCCATACAGTTATTGCTTTGCATGTAGCATTACACACACTTAACGTAATATTAAAAGTACTTCACTAAAATAAATGAATATGCAATGTGAGCATGAATGAACTAGAAATGAGATAGTGTCCTCAATCAAGGATTATGATTAATCCAATTCTGTGTACCTGAGGTTCAAAGAAACTTTCAAGAAAAAGAAAATAAGAAAATCAAACAATGTAATTCACTACATTAACTGGACTATATATGACCATATGGCTATCTCCACAGATGCAAAAAAAGATTTTATTAAATTCAACACCCATACACAATATAATTCTAAGCAAACTAAGAACCAAAAGAAAATTTATTAAGCTAATAAAGGCAAGCTACAAATAAACCCACTGCAAATATCACATTTACTAATGACATTATTGCAATCAGACACAACTCAATTCTTCTCACTTGTGCTCAGGAGTTGTATTGAGGTTTTAGACATCACAGTAAGACCATGGAGATATAAAAGGCATAAGGACTAAAACAGTAACAAAGAAACTGTCATTTACAGGACATATGATTACTAATAAAGCCCCCAAATAAAGCACATTTGAATCATTAAAAATTAGGAAGAGAATTTAGCAAGCTTGCTGAATACAAGCTCACTATATAAAATCTAGTTTTATTCTTATCTGCTGGCAAGAGTTAGAAAATGAAATTATTAAAAAAGACTCTAATTTATAATAGTATCCAAAATTATGAAGTCCCTATTGGGAACATTATATAATTTGTTGAGAGCATTAAAGAAGACCTAAATAGAGGGAAATGTATCTGTGGTCAGAACTGGAAAATTCTAAATTGTTAAAATGTGAAGTCTTCACAAATTGATTCATAGTTTCAGTGAAATTGCAGTCAAAAATCCCAATTTGTTGGGGACGTGGGCAGGTTGATACAACTAGAGATACTCACTAAAGCGTGTAAACATTACAAACATAACTGTGAGTGAAAAAAGGAAAACCGAGAACATGACAATAGAAATGTAAAAGAGGAAGCACTAACCTGTTGAGGAATATGTGTGTAATTAGTCAAACCATAAAGAGAGGTAAGGACTCGATCACCGTAAAGTCTGAATAGTGGCTCGCTTGGGCATGGAAGAAAGGAGATAAGGAAGGTGCAGCATAACAGAGGCATTGAGGGTCTCTGCCATGTTGGTGATGCTTTATTTCTTTTATTTTAATCTTTTGAAGTTAATAGGTTTATTTTCGGGGGGGCGGTATGGACTTTTTTTTATTGTTGTTCAGTTACAGTTGTCCCACCTTTTTCCCCATTGCTCTCCCCTGCCCCATCCCGCCCCCCCGCTAAGTCAATGTCCCCACTCTCCATGCCCAAGAGTCCTCTATTCGTGTTCCTTGACTTGCCCCGTCCCCTTCTTTCTGCTGTTATTGTCCCCCTTCCTCCTCCCCACTTGACGTTTTATTTCTTGACTTAGTGGAGGATACACAGGTGTTCACTTTATAATTACTCATTACATAATACATATGTTTAAGTCTTTTTTTCCTCTGTGTGTTTTATTTCACAATTTAAAAAGTTTGAGTGCTCCAGGAAGAGAGGATGAAAATGTGTAAAAATCCAAACGCAAGGGATAATGTCAGGCCATCTAGGAATTAAAGACATTGGTTATGACTAGAACAAAGAGTGTCAAGGGAGTTGCAGGTGGGAAGTGACAGGGGACGATGCTAAAAAGCCAAGCAGAAGTGTCATGATTTCAACTTTGAAATCTTAGTAAAATTTTTGCAAGTTCTTAAGAGCCATCTTAAGTGGGAGCCATCAGAAGACTTTAAACGGGGCAGATCATTTTATTCTGGCTATTGAGTAGAGGATAAGTTAAAAGGGGGCAATGGTGTAGTCAGGAAGATAGGCAGGTATGGTGGTATTTCAGGAGAAAGAGGGTGATAACCTGAACTGGAAGAAAATGGAAGCAAAGAAAGCAAATAATAGTCAGACTGCATAGTTATGAAAAGGAAGAATTTTCAGGAATTGATGAATTATTGCTGCAGAGGTGATGAACAGAAAATGAAACTAAATTGATGGCAATGCCATTCTGAGACACAGAGCATGGGAGGAGAAAGACAGAGAGAGAGAGAGGAAGGGTGGGAGGTAAAGGGGGGAGGGGAAAGGAGAGAGGGGGAAAGGGGAGAATTAAGGGGAAATTAATGAGTTCTCTTTGGGACTCTCTGGGACATTCAAGATGAAATATCCAGTAAACAACACAGTTTTATCATCCATTCGGTACATATTTATTGAGTGTGTGCAATTCTAGGGACTGAGACTATAAGGCTGAAACAACAGAGGCCCAGCCTTTATTGAAACTGTCATAAATCCTAATGTCAGTAAAAGCCAGGGGAGAGAGAGAAAGTTGGGGGCTATTGTTCGCTTCTATAATTCAAATCTTTGGAAGATAAAGATAATTTGTGAATAGAAGTAAACATTCCTATAAAATCATAGCATGTGATTCAGTAAACTGGATAAACAGCCAGCTGAAGGAAGAGATGTTATAGTAGGGTGAGGTGGCATAATTAATTTTTAAACCAAGCTAACTTGATTGCTAGTCAAAAGCAGGAAACAGGTGTCAGCTCCTCCATTTACTAACTACACCATATGGAGCAAGTCGTGACCCACTCTCAGGCTATGTTTTCTCATTTCGAAGAGCCAATGTGCTGATTAAATGAGGTAGTATGAAAACACCCTGCTTGGGTCATAAGAGAGGCTTGACACTGAGTCCGAACCTGAAATGAGGATAATGGGGTGCTTTCAGGTAATATACAGGAAAGCGGGCCATTAGCACATACACCAGGAATATGACTGCTGAGTTAAGTAGCTCACAAAATTGAATAATGGAAGATTTTCCAAATGCAAAATTAGTTTGACTTATGTTATTTTTATAAGTAAATATTTCCAGTGATTTGTGTGTTGAATATGGCAGTATATTAAAAGTATTGGAATAAAGAGTAACATATTCCCCCAAAAGCCTACGCATCTAATCTATGTTTTCTTCCAATGTACTTAAAGTTAACACTTGTTAAGTGTTACAGCTTAATTATAGTTCCCAAAGGATATTTTAAACAGTGGGCCTGCTGGAAACTTGAGCATATGTATCGTCTCTGGTACAAAGCAAGGAGGCAAATGTGAGGGAAAGGCTCTCAGAGATTAGAGTGACTCGAGGTGATTTCCAGAAAAGAAGCAAGGGGAAAAGAGAATCTAGAAGTGCGTTGCTCCAGAATCCCTGCGTGATAGGCATGAGCTGTGTTGAGTCCCCTCCTCTGACACGGTACAACCCCCTGCAGTCTGTGAGCACACGGCCTTGTCCCATAACTACGTATTAGGAGCTGTGACCACGTCTCAACCATTGCGAGGGAGGTCATCGTGGTGTGATGCTACTCACTCACACACACAGAATTTGGGTTTTTGGTTTTATTTGCTAATGATTTGTCTAACGTAAAATGGTCTCAACTAAGCTAGGATAATTCCTTGATTTCTGCAATGTGATGCTGACTAGGCATCTCGACTTAACACTTAATATTTCATTGTTCAAACCAGAAACTTTGGAAGCCGCACCTCTTTTCCCCCTTTCTTTCTCTGATGCCAGCCTATGTGACAATATAGGTGTTTAAAAGATACCTGTCCAAACAGATATCTTGATTCCCATCCCCAAATCTGCTCGTCTGCTAAGTTCCCATCTCTGAATGATATCACTGTCTGCCTGGGCTCTCAAGGCCACAAGTTACCAGTCATCTTTGAATCACCTCTGTTACTCCCACATCTATTTTCCCTCCAAGACATATTCTGAATCTATGTACACCTGCCCATGCGGACCATTCTGGTCCACGCCAACACCATGCCTGGCCCAGATCACTATTTTTCACACTACCTTCCTACAATCCATTCTCCACACAGTAACTGGAATGATTATTTTTTAAAAACTGGCTAAATTTTCACATTGGCTCTCTGCTATACTCCTTAGGGTGAGTGATCCCAAACTTACTGACTCTTGGACCCACTTAATCTCAAATGATCACCCCCCAACTTTTCCACTTCCTGTGAGCCACACCGTCTTTCTTTCTATTCTCAGAAAAGGCCAAGCTTGTTCCCACATCAGGGCTTTTGTGTTAACCAATTCCTCTGCATGGGATGCTCTCCTAAATCTCCGGGTAGCTAGTTCCTTCTTGTCCTTCAGGTCCCTAATTAAATATCCTTGGGAATTTCTCCGGTCATACAATTGAAAGTGGCATCTTTGGGTCACCTCTCTGCTTTATCTTCTTTATAGCACAAACCATTATGGGCTTTCACTCTTGGCCCACGATATCCATGGGTTCTGCATCCATGGTTTCAACCAATTGCATAGAAACATTTTTTAAAATGTTATCTTTTTGCTAATGCTTTCTAGGTAGTTAGGCCTACAATAGTTGTGTCTGTGCTGAACATCTATAGACATTTTGTCCTGTCATCATTCCTCAAACAATAGAGTATAATAATCATTTATATAATAGCACTTACATTGTATTAGTCCTATAAGTAACCTAGAGATGATTTAAAGTATATGGGAGGTTGTGCATAGGTTATATGCAAATATTATGCCATTTTATATAAGGGACTTAAGCATCTGTGGATTTTGATACCTATGTCGGGCCCTGGAACCAACCCTACTTGGATACCAGAGAAGACAGTAATTAATTAACTAATTAATTGGTTTGTTGGGTTTTGTCTGTATAATCCCACTAGAATACCAGCTGCAGGTCCTGACAGCAGGTACATTATCTAGTTTTGCTCATATACGTTCAGTGTCTGAGACAGTGACTGACATACAAGAAGAAATAAATAACGACTTGTCAAATGAACAAATAACCTCTTCATATCCACAACCTCATAAAATTTTGTTTTCCTTCTAAAATATATATGGAATCAATCTACATCTTTTCACCTCAGCTGCTTTTCCAATAGTCCAGGCCACCAATACCTCTCTCAAGGGTGCCTGCAATGTCCTCTTAATTGGTCTCTTGGTTTCCCTCAGCAGCCAGAGCAATCTTTGAAAATGTAAATGAAATCACATCACACATCTGCTTAAAACCACCCGCGGCTTTCCAACTCCATTAGAACAAAATCTCAACACCTAAGATGATCTTGCCTCTGACTGCCTGCCCATTTTCCCGTATCACTCCCTTCCCACCCCAACTTCCCAGTTTTGTGTCTCTTCCTAAGCTCACTTGTCAGTTAAACTCTCTGAACCTTAGGTTATTCAGCTTTAAAAATGGTATCTTCGAGAAGGCATAAGAAGTTCCATAAACATTTACTGGACACCTGCTGTGTTCCAGGAACTCAGCTGGGCCCTGGGAACAGATACATGAACAGGTTTAGTCTCTGCCTTTGAGTAGATCAACATACAAGTAAACAAACTATCTAATAGTTCAGTGAGAGCTACAACAGAGGGAGAGCTGAACGATGTGAGATCAAACCGTGTTGACTGTACTGGAAGGTTCCGGAAGGCTTCAAAGAGGAGCAGACAATGTTTGCAAAGGTCCTGTGTAAATTGCAAAGCACATTAGAAATGCAAAGTATGTAAAATGGTATTATTGTTCAGATATAGAAGTAAGTATGAGGCTTGTTTTCAGTTAAGCCTGTTCTATCTTAACACATGATTAGATGAGAAGAGCTGTTTGCATAAACAGAATTTTCTAGCTAACTTGAAAACCCATCTTGTTTTAACTTGCAAATAAGTCTAAAATCTAATAATCCATTTCTTGCTTTAGTAAGTGTAATAGACTAAACATGATTGAATATTTTCTTTCATGACTGCAAATAATAAAGTGCCCCAGGGTCGTATTTCTGCAAATCAACTACTACTGTGACTCTGAAATGCAAATATTGAATATGGGGGAGATTTGGGCACAGCATGTAATGAGCCAAAGGCATCCAGGCTCTAGGTTGTTTTGTATTATTTAACTCTTTATCATTTTTTTTATAACACTAATTGGGGATTAGAATTAGTTGGGCTGATTTTTATTGTATTTCTACTATACATGAGCATTAGTTTGCTAGGGCTGTCATTATAAAATACCACAGACTAGGTAGCTTAAAACACAGAAACTTATTTTCATTCAATTCTGGAGACTAGAAGTTTGCGTTCAAGGTGTTGGCAGAGTTGATTTCTTCTGGGGCCTCTCTCCTTTGTTTATCTTTTCCCTGTGTCTTCATACGGTTTTTCTTGTGTGTGTGTGTCTGTCTCAATTTCCTATTTCTAAAAAGGACATCCATCATGTTAGATTATGGCCCACCCTACTGACCTCATTTTAACTGAATTACATTTTTAATGGCCTTATCTCCAAATACAGTCATATTTTGAGGTACTGGGGGTTAGGACTTTAACATATGAATTTGGGGGGATATATCTAGCCCCTAGGAACATATACATGATATATGTATTACATAGTATACACATATTATATGATATGTATTGATATAAATGGAAATAGAGGTGTAGATAGAGGCATATTGAGTTTTTAAATTTAATTAATTAATTAATTAATTTCCTTGGGTTACAAGTAAGCTGAACTCTCCTTACTTCAGGATAGAAGAATTTGATGATACTGAACTACTGAACCACTGAACCCAGGGAGTCTTCTGGTGGCATATTATATCTTTTACAAAGAAATGATTCATTCTCCTTCTACTGTTTTAAAAGGCCTTTCCAATGACCTTTACCTCTGCCCACTCATCCCACTCTTACCCTGAAAGAAAGCCAGCTGCCCAGTCCGATGCCCGTGTACACGGAGAAGGTGACCATGGGCCCTGAACAGACTGTGAAATAGGTGAAATAAGGAACACTTCTAAATAAACACGAGGAGTAATTCTGCCTGACTGTGTAACTACGGCATTTCCCCAAAGTATAAAAATGCTTCTCACAAGAGGCTACGTTTCTTTTTCTATTTCTTTCATTAAACATTTAGAGCACCATGTAAATGTAAAATCCATAAGCAGCATGATGAGGTAAACTGAATATAAGTATGTGCCTTTAAAACTGTTCTTATGACATTAGTTAGATAAACCAGAGTTTCTTCCTGTATAAAATAGGGATGAAAACACCTAGCTCATAGATTTTATAAAAGTTGTAATATATATATGTATTTAAATTTAATTTATTCTAATTTAATTTTATTTTTTCCTTTAATTTTTTTATTTTAATTTTTCTATTACAGTTGACATACAATATTATATTATTTTTGGGTGTATGACAGATTAGACATTATATAACTTATGAAGTAATCATCCTGATAAGTCTAGTATCCATCTGAAACCTTAACATATGTGTAATAATATACTTAAAACCCCCTCCTTAGTAGAGAGTCTCAGTCCCCTTACTACCCTTCCTCCAATCCAGTCTAGTAACTAACCCACTATGGGCACAACTTTGCTAAAGAATATTCCACAGTGCAGAAAATCAGGGGAGCTTAACTAGAGTCTTCTACATCTAGAATGGATTTACACCAAGCAACGATACTCGGTGTCCAATTCATTAATCTCAAAGACTTGCAGTTGATGCTATATTTTTTATAGAAAAAGTATACCATGGTAAAGTCACTAATGAAGATATTCACATACTAAAATTGCTTTAGTTGAAAAAATAATAAAGTATCTGCATATAATATAGGTATAAAATTTGAATTCAGCTGAATTCATCTTATGTTAACAGGAAAAAAAAAATCAGTTCATTTATTTACAGGGAAAAAAAGCATACTAAATTGCCTTTGATAGTTTCAACCTTGGCAACATTCTGTTCTTCTAATACCAGTAACTCTACCATTGGGCTATCCTTGCAATGCAACTGGGGTAATTCAAATGTATACCACACAAATTTTAATGTAGTTTCATGGCAGCTTTTTGGCCTATCATTTCCTCCCTGATACTCTCATTTCATTTCATTAAGTACCAAGTTACTTCATGGTATGTTATAAGAGAATCTCAGCCAGCTGGATTTGAGAAGTGTGTGGAGAAACCTAAAAGTGATGTGTTCTTTCTCAACTGGAAAAAACATACAAAGCATGTTTTTTGATATACAGTCTTTTCCTTTTCCTACCCCAAACTACTACTCCACACAAAGACACATGAAAATACTGTACTAAGAAAATGCAACATGTAATGTTTCTACCTTACCACACCTGCAAATATGAATTAATTGTGCCTAACTCGGAGCACTGGGAGCAGCCTTCTCAGCCCTTCTGGCAGCAGAGAGGGTGGCCGCCTTGCCTCGGGCTCCCAGAGACTTCCTTGGGGAGAAGGGCTAAGAGGAGTGCTGAGGAAGACAGAAAGGTGGTGGCCTGGGAGATCAAAGCTATGGTGATTTTTTGACATTTTTCATTGGCCCTACGATGACAGCTGCCAAGCACTGATACATCACAGGGAACTGCATTGCCTCTGGCATGGTTTGTTACTGAAAGAGTATTCAGAGGCAAGCCTGGCCTCACAGACAAAGGGCTTGGAGGATCACACTGTCATGGTAGGGTGCCAGAGGTGAAATGAAGCTCCCAGCGACTTCCCAATCCCACTTTACATGCTTTCTCATACTTCAAATTTTGCCAAAGGCATGTTTCTTTTAGATTAAGACTTCGTTAAAAAAGAATACATACTTTAAAAAAGCGTGACTCGTTCTCGGTCCCCTTTATACTGGACTTGTTACTGATAACAGGGGTTGAAAAGAGTTATTAATGTAAATGTAGATTTGAGGTAGACAGAACAAAAGAGTCTAATTTAAAGTGTTTGTACTTTGTGGTTTCTAAGGCAGATTGCTAATAATTGAAATTGGTAAAGTCTAAGATTGACATATACGTATATAGATAAAAGATGGTCTTAGAAGGGTCATTAATGAAAGTGTCATGAACCAAGGATTACCATCAATTCAATATGTTTGTGTGAGTGTATATTCAAGTGTATGTGTGTGTGGGCTTAAGGGCATCCATGTGTGCATAGGGTGTGTGCACACTTGTGTGTGTGCATGTGTACTCTGTGTGTGTGTGTGTAAGGGAGTTGGGGCAGAGCCATGTAAACATGGAATAGGAATGAAGTTAAAGGTCTCTTCCTTCAGTAAGAAGGGAAGCTTAATAAGGATTAGGGAGGGAGGGAAGAGTAGTAGAACGTTTACAAATAAAGATGAGAACACAAAGCTTTGTAAACACTATTGTTGACAGTGGAATTCAGGCTCTTCCCCGGATTTGTGAGAAAAGCATTCCAAGGACCTACAGGGAGACAGTGATGGGGCAAGTTTCATTCAGGTATAAATCTGCCCCTGGGTTTCTGATGCCCCGTCTCCCTTCATCTCAACATGGAAAAAGTCCAACTGTGTTCTCAGCAAGGCCAAAGCAAAGGCCAGTGTCCAGAGTTTCTGTTTCATAGTGAAGTCCTTGCGGTCTGCCGTGAGCCCTGGTAGCTGCTAGACCCACATGCTTGCATACTCCTAGGTGAGAGAGAATATACAAATATACAGGGTGAGTGTGGGTCACTGAGAGAAGGAAGGAGAGAGAGAGAGAGAGAGATTCTTTGTTCCCTGGGTATTATATTAGCTTGAGTTTGGGACAGACTAGGTGCTTTTTCAAAATAACCAATGAACTTCCTTCCAAAGCTTTTGTGGGTTTTTGATAGATCCATCCCCCAGTTAGACTGACAGGTCTCTATGGTCAAGCATTTCCCCCGGTGCCTTTCAACAATCGGTATGGTTCTGGAGAAGAGAAGGGAGGAGTGCTAACCCCCTTGGCAGAGCAATGCTATGATCCCCTGGGGGCTGAAGCTGTAGCTTCCTGGTGAAGCAAACAGGCTTATGCTCCCCAGTTTATTAAATTCAATGTCTAATTTCCTTTGCTTCCCTTCTTATTAATAAGTAGTAAACTACCATGGTAACAATAGAATGTTAGTAAGATGTGGCAGAACTATGGATTGACAGCCCCAGGTGATAGATCACATCCCACAAAGTCCTCATCTTCTGGAAGGACCCAGCTAATTGGCACAGTGAGGCAGATGGTCATACTTCGCAGAAGTGTCTCTTGGCATTTTGAATATTTTTGTTCATTATTGACCTGAATTTATGTTTTTGTTTTGGTTAGCTTTGGGACCAAGTCAGCCTGCACAAGTTACAGTTTTTCGAGCTAGTTAATTAAGGTGAAACTTCAGTGTGGATGGTAGGAGGCAGGACTCTAAAACTTGTAGAAAACTCATGGTTTATGAAGAAGGAACTACTTTGGATTAAAAAGTGTGCGGCACATTCTTAACACCAATGGCAGTGCCAATTTGGGGAAAAGTAGAATATTTTTAATAGCCTTTTATTTAAAACCATGTATAAAAAATAAGTTTTAACTTTGGCAGTAAGACTCAGACTCCATCAAACATGCATGTAAACTTAAAGATCTAGATCCGAATGATTGTACTACCTCCAGGAAGAGAGAATGTCTATGGTGGTGGGTGAGAGGACTTTGATACAATAGAAGGCCCCAAGACAGCTATAGAAACACTGTCATTATAATGCTGAAATAAGGGGAACTTAGTATAAAGAAATTCATATAGAGTGGCCAAGGGACTGAGGATTAAAATTTAAAGAAGATTTTCCAAATTTTTGGCTTGTGAGTTTCTTTTCACTAAGGTGCACCCTTCATAGTTTCAACATCTTTCTGTTCACAGCCACCATAATACATGATTTACAGAATCTTATTCTAAGGCTAGGACACTGGTCACATGAAGGGTGTGGTGGTTATAACCTTGAGGTAGAACTAAAAGTATGCAGCAACAAAATATCCTTCTATAAATAACTGAAGTTTACTTAACAATTAGAGAGAAGGCCTCTCAAATTGTTAAACAAAAGTGGGGAGACAGGTGGCCTTCTCTTCTCTCTTTCTAATCTAATGAGGGTACAGTATTTCAAAACTATAAACTAAATCCACGCTATCGGCATGACTTGTCACTGATGAAGTTAAAGTTAAACCTGTGGCTGCGGCATCATTTTCTGGATTTATTCACTGCAGAGTAGTTACTTGTTTCCTTCTTTTCATACACTACGCCTTGGAAGCAGGTCACAAAGTTCATCCTATGCTCAAGGGGAATAATTTTGTTGATCAAATTTTTCTAGCTTTGACCTGGGAGCTATTTCAAGTTTGCTCGTGTGTCTCTTTGACAGGCTTTCATCATTTTGTTTTTGAACACTTACTTTTTGGCATGACAAAATGTTCCAGGATCATAGTGTATTTATATGTTCTCTGCCCCAGACCTACAGTCATTTCTCCCAGGTGCTCTGGATTTTTTTATTGGAGAATGGCATTTGAAACCAAGATCCAAGCAGTGGGTGT
Source organism: Mormoops blainvillei (assembly GCA_004026545.1). Taxonomy (NCBI): domain Eukaryota; kingdom Metazoa; phylum Chordata; class Mammalia; order Chiroptera; family Mormoopidae; genus Mormoops; species Mormoops blainvillei. The sequence continues at coordinate 70,773 of PVJD01007198.1, read as the reverse complement.
GCTCATTGCTACTGGAATGTCATTCTAAGACCTCTCAGCACACAGAACTAGGAAATATATATATATATTATTTATATATACATATATATTATATACACACACACGTATGTGTGTATATATGTATATATGTGCATATATATGGGTTAGAATATATATATTAAAATTATTTCTGTACATACATATGGGTTAAAATATACATATTGAAAATTATTTCTGTACCTTTCTGTCCCTATGTGAAGCTAAACATGACTTCATAATGATGCCTCTGACATCAATCGAGTGCTCCCCTGTTCATTGTAGCCTACCTGAACACCCCCTTTCTTGAACACCACCTTCCCTTTTTCACAGTGAGAAATCTGGCTTTTAATGCCCGTCATTCATTTATTCATTAATTATCCTAGTATTCATGTAAAGTAGATTCAGAGTTGTCAGCTGATGTCCCATGAGAAATACTTTAACAACTACAATACAGTTGTGTATGTCTAGTTCCCTTGGCCTTTAGTCTTCCAGCTCCCAGTCAAAGCATGATTTCCCGAAGTTACTTGGATCAGCATCTTTTCTTTTTTTTTGAACCTCCACATTTCAGGTCATTAAGTGTCTTGCCAAAGCATAGTTTCTAATGGCTGGATAGTGTTCAACAGAATTAGCATGTTAAGACTAACATTTCCTTAGAATGCTCCTTTGAGTTGCTTTAATCATTATTCTGATTAAATGCCAGTCCAAACACATCAATGACTTTAGACAGGGAATAGTCTATCAAGAATCATAGAATTTTAGGAGGCAAAGAATTTTGGATATCACCTAGTCTATTTTTGCAATTAATAGTTGAATCCTCTCTCTGGCAGGTGTTTTCTGCAGGAACATTGAACTCACTATTTTCCAAGGAGTAGAGTCCTTTTTTGACTAGCTATAATGTTTAACACCTTCTAACTTCCAGGGACCCCTAGTAAAATGCCAAATTTTGTTGTAATTATAATTTCCAGCACTTAGGACATCAACTGCAATCTTTATTTTCATTCTTGAAAATACATTTTAAAGAAAGTCCTTCAAACTCCTGAAGATAAAACAAACAAGAAAAACAGCAATTGGCTTTTCATATGAGAACTTAAATGAAGCTTCTGTTAATACATCATGCTTTATTGGCATATTAAACTATGTATCGTACATCTTTTTCTTGCCTAATTCCCGTAATTGAGAGAAAATCATATGCAATTAGATCAATTTAAACTACACAGAATGTTCTGATTATTACTATTGGCTTACAAGAGCCATTAACTCAACATAGCCAATCATCAGCAAATTCTTTTAGTTTGAATTACATTGATTTTTTTTAAAAATAGGAATATAGGGAGGCAATGCAATACAGTAAAATGAATATTAAACCAGGAACCAATAGCCTTGAGTGTTTCATTGCCATAGAGACATTAGCTAATTTTGTGCCCTTGGCTGCATCACTAAACTGACTTTTGTTTCAATATCTTTGTCAGTAATAAGCGTATTAGAATGTAAGTAGATAAACTCAAAGGGTACTTGCATTTTATGTCTTTCTTTAGTCAACCTAAATCCTTTTTCCAGGAGGAAGAGAGGGTTACAGCTAATATATATGTGAAAAATATGACTAATCATTGTTAACTGTGTTGAATGTGTTAAAACCCTGAAAAAAGCGAAGCTTCTCTGTGCAGCCTGGGACAGGCTCTAAAATCAGCCTACCTGTACTCCTGCCCCAGTTCTGCTCCCTGCCAGCTATACGACCTCTCTGAGCCACAGGTTTTTGTCTTTAAAATACAAATAATAATGATAATTATCTCATAGAGTGATGCTACAGATTAAATAAAACAAAAACTGTGAAGAGCCCAATCCTAGGCATACTGAAAGCACTCAATAAATGCTATTCATTTGGACAGAATTATAAGGATATTTCAATAGTGAGGCAATGGCCGAAAAGGTAATATCGTTAAGATATGACTCCAAGCTGGTGCTAACTTCTTACATGTAGTTTTGGGCTCCTGCACGGTTCATATGTAAAACTCCGAGTAGAGTAATAGCTACATAGAGGGTAGGATTATTCCCGGATTAATCATCACAGTCTGTCAGTAACTCAGACCTATAACTAAAGGTGACTGTGGCTTTGTACAAGACTTATTCAGAGAGCACTCCATGATAGCCAGAAAATGGTGGCCCAAATCACAGAGAACCAGTTAGAGTGGCGAGTGGAAAAAGGTAAAAAAGTCCCTGCAACTGTTCCGATGCGTAAGGTGAGGAGACGGGCCTGCATGTAGGGCACCAGACTGTATTTAAGACATCTGTACACTCTGAAAATATTTTTTTGTGTTTTTTTAATGTTTGTACTGGTCTTCTAGAAAACTTTGAACTCTATTAACTATGAAAACAAGAAACAAGGAATGTGTTTCATGTCATGCTTGGCCCACGTTGTGGCGATGGCAGCAGTAATGAAAATGAGACCACCTCAAGAGGAGGGAGGGACCCCAAGGGGTGACTTTGGGGCTTCTCATACAGACAAACCCTCCCCACCAGGATGTACTCATTCCAGAGCAAAAAAAAATATATGTATATATATAAGAGTTCTAGGTTTGTTTACCAAGGAGGATTGTACTCATTTATTCTGGCATCTGTGATGGAACAAATATTTGTTAAATAGCTAGCAGGCCCTGGGAATACTGAACAAAACAAAATAGGGTATCTTCTCTCAACTCACAGTGTGAGGAACATGGTAAGAAACCCGCATACATGCACTTTCACAGCATAGTTGTGAATAAAAGACTAAACTGTAAATCTCTGTTTCTCATTGGACATTAGAGGACTTCGGGTATCTCTGACTCAATCCCAGGTGACTCGTCATGGAGCCAACACTATCGCTTGTCTAGTTCAGAGCCTAGTTATGATTAGTAGGTTTTTGGCAGTTCCTGAGAAGTCTAACATTTTCGGTGAGACCCTGTGTATACCTTGCTCTAAACCTCAGCCCCGTGACAAGATTATTAATGTCACACAAAAAGCTTCCTTGCTGTCAGGTTCCCATTTGGACCTGAGAACACTGACTGCTCCAATCTTCTCTAAGTGTACTCTTGTGACTTACTGGATCTCTACTATCTGAAGGTTCTACTTCTCTGTGTTTCTTCTTGACCTTGGGTTTCTTTAAGGGCCTAATTAGAGCCAACTTCCTCCATGATTACTGTCATGACTATCCCAGTATTTTTAGGTCATGTTCCACTTCCAAGTGGAACTCACGGTCAGTGTGAGATAATTAAATTTTTGGTTACAAGCCATCCCATGTTATCTGCCACTCATCATAGTTATGTGGGTTTTGACGTGCCAAAATCATTCGCTCTTGAGGGCTGGGATCATGATGCATGATCCACAATTCTAGCCCAACATGTGTTTTATTTTAAGAGCTTATTGGATGCTTGCTTAAAATGTTGCTGATTTGAATTACATAAAAACAATAGAACACATTTAAAGAAGATAGGCAGAGAGCAACATTTATTTTTCGAAAGTTTACTGAGCCAAATTTAATATGTGTTACACTAAGAATATCTTCAATTCCTAAGCATTTACATTATAAGAAAATATTCATACTACATGATATATTGTCTAAGGTTCATCAAATCTTAAAAAGAATTCTAATAAATCTTCATCAATAAATGAAAATGTTTCATTTTAGTACCCATAACAGATATGCATCTAAAAAATACTTTTTAAAGATCAGTTTTCTTTTCAGATTAAAATAATCTATTAATAAAAAGGCTTGACAGCTAAATGTAACATGTTTCTGTATTAAGTACTAAGCCATATGAAACAAAAAAATCTTTTTTATTTTTATTCTCTCTCTCACTCCTATAAATGACAAAAGACATTATTGAGACAATGTTAATTTTCTGATACTGAATTGGACTGTGGTTACAAGACAGAATATTCTTGTTTTATCATGATAATGAAGTATTTATTCTCCTGGTTTAGGAAAATACAATGAAATATTTATCCTTTTCTAAAACAAAGACATTCTCTCTCATGACTACAGTCTAATTATAAAAATCAAGAAAATAATATTGATACATAAGCATTATCTAATAATACAGTGACAAAAAGAATAATAATAAAGCAATATAAAATGTTGTCTGTTGGGGAACATGATGAGAGATATATGGGAAATTTTTGTACTATTTTTAAAACTTTTTTGTAAGTTGAAAATATTTCAAAATAAAAGCATTAGCCACATGATTCAAAGCAGTAAAATATTTAAAGTATTTTTTGCCGAATATGGTGTCTTAGACTATTCAGGCTGCCATAACAAAATACCATAGATTGGCTTATAAATAACAGAATTTTTTTCTCATTGTACTGGAGGCTAGGAAATCCAAGATCAAGGTGTCAGCAGATTTGGTGTCTGGTGAGAGCCTGCTTCCTGTCTGATTGACAGCCATTTTCTCTCTGTATTTTCACATGGTAGAGGAGCCAGGGAGCTCACTGGGGTCTCTTTTATAATGGCAAAAATCCTACTAATGAGGGCACCACCCACATGACCTAGTCACCTCTCAGAGGCCCCACCTCTAAATCCTATCACATGGGAATTAAGTTTCAATATAGGAATGTTGTGGGAACACAAATATTCAGTCTATAGCATGTGTGTTATGTAGTCTCCCCTACCTCTAAATTCTCATAACATTTCTATTTTACCTCTTGAGCCTGTGTTTCATATTTTGATGTCTGTTTTAGGCATGCCAAATCCTTTCCCCTCTCACCCCTCAGAACTCTACTAAAATACAAAGCCCTGTGCAAAGTGAGTGATCACATAGTACGTATTTATTCATTTAAAACTGAGGAGAAAGTGCCTTTCTAGAGTAGTGTTATGGTTCTAAGTAAACACTTGGCAGGCTGTTTATACACAACCACCAACTGGAAGTATTGTTGAAAAATATTTTATATTTAAGAAAATAATACAATGCTTAATACACCTATGAAAAAGCTTCCCCCCACTGTTTGACTTAAAGAACTTGAAAAAAAAGTCAACATATTACTTTTCAATTGTGCCCTTTCATAACTGCCCCCATTAAATAGAAGATGGCCTGCCAAAGTCACCATGCAGGAGTAACCCTCAGAACCGTATTGCTTCATGCAGTAGATTGTGATGAAAGCTGAAGGTCAGGAAAATTGATACTAAGAAATTACCTGGAATAGGATAGGAGCCCAGATTACACTGAAATTGGAAAATAAGAAAGTAAAGAGAGTGTGGACAACCCTTTCAAGAGATATGGCCTGAAGAGGAAGAGAACTGGGAAGGGGTACAGTTACTGATATTTGTTTCCTTTCTGGAATTTATCATTATTTATAATTTTTATTTGTTTAATTATCTCTTTATTTCTGTCTTACCAACAGTCTAGTTGGTAAGAAAGACAGGAAATCTTACATGAGGGCAAGAACTATGTATGTTTCCTGTTGCATTCCAGTAGCATCCTAACACAACCAACAAATATGAATGATGAATGAACAAATGAATGAATGAGACTAGCTTGCATTTTTTTCTGACTCAATAGCAAAGCTCTGTCCAGTTTATATATGGAGACAATGGTTCTTGTGTAGTTTCTGGAATGTGGGTCACTCATATGCTCAGTCGTTATAATCAGATTTTATTCAGTCCTTCATCTGATCTGCAATGCCTGCCTATCAATTTTTAGTTCATGAGAAACAACACACATCAAAGCATTTCAACCTTCAATACAGTTAATTCATCTTCCCCTTCTTCTAAAGAGAGAAGGCATTCACAAAGGCAGCTCTGGTCAGCACTGGAAAGTGTAGGAACAGGATATTCTGCAAACAAGAGCTGGTGTTGCGGAAACAGCACTGCTGGGGGGATTCATCCTGGACCTGGGTAAGAGCAGCAGTCTGGTACCGGAAAGAAACTGCCCTCCTGCACTAAGAAAACTAAGGGAGGTGGCTTAGTTTGATTCGAGGCTCATGAAATAAACAAGGATTCACTTCCACATAGATAACAGTTGCACTATAGAAAACATCAGAGTATTAGTTACCAGTAGTTCTGGCTTGAAAATCCATCAGTTGTGAGTTTCCAACAGTGACTAGTGTACCACGAAGTTGAGTTTGTGAATGGCCCACCGCAGAGCCAGGTGTGATCCATAGTGAATCACGGGTGCTAAACAGCCAAATGTGCTTTGGTGACACTGAGACTTTGCTTGTTCCCCATTCAGTATGAAAAAAGTTGATGCACAATGACGATGGGACTGATTTAAATAAGGAATTATAGCAATTCTGATAGAATTGTCACCTGAATAGAAGATCTTAATTCTAATAGGCAGGTTTTGATCAAAGCACATAAAAACAAACACTTATTTAAGGAGGACTTTCATGCCAGCAAAAAACAGCATCATGGCATTTTACTCAAAGACATTTGCATTGTGGCCACTTTGTAAATATTTGCAGGATGACAATAAGTACCTCAAGGTATTCTACCAATAGTTACTAAAAGACATGGAGAAATAATAAGAGTGAAGAAAAATGTTTTTTAAACAGGTCAAATCATAGAAATACTTGTTGTTTTGTTGATATGAAAGACTTGCTAAAAATGCAAATTTTTAGTCTATGAAAGATGGTGGGAACGGGGGCATGGATCATGAGAAAGCATGAAAATGTGAGCAGACATTTCCCACACTGCCGAAATGGATCAAGTCATTAATCTTGATTAAATGCTGTCTTCTCTCTTCTAGGGTTTGTTGTTTTTATTTTAAATTTGTGCATTTATATAATTATATGTAAACTCAGGGACATTTGAAAACATGACTTATACTTCAGAAGCTTAATAAGCATGAATTAAACCTCATGGCTCAGGGGAGTATTCCACTCACTAGCAAGTTTCGGATAGAAGAGGAATAACTATTCCACCAGTTACTGTTATACAGAAAACATATGCAGAGTTTCCACGCCCTTATTAAAGGGCATTTCTTTTGAAGATTCATAAATTCAAGGGTCGATCTTGGGCTCAATGTTGCTATTCCAGGCTTTAACAATTAGAACAGAGGCCTATAATAGGGTGATAATATTTAAGCAAGTTAAGGCCAACTTATTTAATTCTTTTTCTTTAAATTTCACTTCTCTTTAAGAAATGAGGAAGAGAACCTAACATAAAATCTTCAGGGTCTGTATGGGGATGGTGTTGCATCACTGAAATTAGACATCCCACGGCGTTTTAATAAACTTTCTAGGTGTAAGGAGAGTGTAGACTTCGTGTATAGAGCAATAATCACCAAGATGATTTTTAAAATACCGAAAATAAACATTTAAATTTTTTTCAGAAAATGTAACTCAAAGCACTATAAATTTTCTTATAAAGCATCATTTAATCACAAAGTCAAAATATTTTAAATTATCCTTTTATCATTTCAGTAAAGGACAGTATCTGAAGAAATTTACAGAAATATCATACAGCACAGTAGATTTGAAAGTCCTCACCAAAGTAACTAATTCAACACGAATGTATTTAATGCTGCCTGTGTGTCAGCCATTGTACTGTGTCCTAGGACATGGTAAGTAAGATGCTATTCCTGCTTTCAAGTAATATGACACAGACAGAAATATTAGAGAACATCATCATCATTGTGACTGTAATATACTTCTTTAAAATTTCTTCTTTTTTAATTCAATCATTTTTATTGTTATTCAATTACAGTTGTCCCAATTTTCCCCCTTTGCCCTCCTCCACCCATCCCACACCCCACTCCTAACGCCAATTCCCAACTGTTGTCCCTGTCTGTGGGTCATGCATACATGTTCTTTGTCTAGACCCTTCCCCTTCTCTCAATGATTATCCCCGTTCCCTCTGGTCACTTTCCAGTCTCTTCCATGTTTCCCTGCCTGTGATTCTATTTCCTTCATTAGTGTATTTGGTTCATTAGTTTCCTCTTATAGGTGAATACCATATGATCTCATTTCTTTAAACTTTTAAAAGTATTTCAAAGTTTATGAACTTTTACCTTATGAACTCTTTATTCTCCATCTTTCTACTAAAAATGAGAATTACACACATAGTAAATTTATACTACAGAATTTAACATGTCTTTAATTCAATATTTGTGCAGCAAATATTTAAATGATTACCTTCTTTTTGAAGAAAAGACATGCTCTGAAGAAGACAAATCAGTAAGTACCCAAATCAGTAAATCTATTTAAATTCTTTCTAGGGAATATTTGTTTCAAACATAGATATCCTTCCAATCTCCTCTCTCATCTTCTGACTAAGCTCACTGTTCCTACTCTCTCCTCTCTTCTCCATGCCTTCAATGAGTATAAGTCTGGCTTCTATCAATAACATTCCAGAAAACCATTCTTGCCAAGGTCACCCATTCGAGGTCCTCTTAGAGTCAAAACCCATGAGCACTTTGCATTTTGATCTTATTTGGTATATTTGCAGCATTTGACTGTTGACATTGTATGTCTCTCTATATATGCTCATCTCCTGGCATCTGTGACATAAGCCTTTCATATTTTTTGTTCTTTTTTTGTTCCTCTTTCTCTGTCTTCTGTGTAGATGCCTCTTCTGCCTGTTCCCTAGAAAACTACAGGTTTTACCTTAGCAGACCTTTCAGTCTCACTCTACACCCACTCACAGTCCTTCAAATACCACTTACATGTACATAACAACATCTATGTAAAGGCAAAAATATAAACCAAAATATAAATTACAATTACATTTCTATGTCAGGGCTCACCCCCCAACTCCCCAGCTCCAGGTCCCCATAAAGAACTGTTGATTAGATATTTCTATAAGCACATCACCTCAACGTGTTCAAGTCATTATGCCCCTAAGTCTTCCTCCCCCCACCAGTATCTCCTACCCCAGTGAATAGTATAAGCATCTGTTCCATTGCTCAAGCCTAAACGCTCAGTGATGCACTTGACTTCTTCCATCCCCTGCTCCACACACCTAACCAATAGCCACGTTTCCTCCCATCTGGCTCCTGCTTGTCCTGAAAATACTCTTTCACTATAGTTCCTTCATAAAACGTTCTCTAAACCACATCACAGTACCTATGGGTCAAGCTATGGTTAGGAGAGGAGGAAGTGGAAATAGTGAGTGTAGTCAGAAGGGAGAGAGAAGATCAGAAGGACATCTACATTTGGAAATGAATATTCCATACCCATTACTGGTGCTACCTCTTCTCCTCCTCCTTTCATATTTCTCATTGGACAGAAAAGTATGTCCAGTTCCTTATTTTCTCTTTAAAAATTGAATTCTCAGAACCATGGAGAGCACCTGGTGCTGCATAACAACTATCATAACAGCAGTTAAAACTGAACACTAATAACTAATACATGGTAGTAAGTAGTAAAGACAGGACTGAAAGCCACACAGATGACTCAGGAGTCTGTGCTTTTAAACCACTATTTTACACCATACTCACCACTTAAGTATTTACTTAAATAAGTTAATATAAACAAGGCTTGCTCTTAATTCAGCAAAATTAAGTCTAGGTGGGCATGAGATGATGTTAATACTCAGGCACAAATTATATGACTGAGTTAAATCTCACAGGCATAAATATAGAATTTACCTTTGAAATGAAAATCTCCAAATAATACCACAGCAGTGTAGTGTGACAACACAGTAATGCAACATCAATTACCTTTTTACACAGAAGTAGGAAATGCATCTAACAAGAAACCTGGTTGTAGCATGTTCTTGGATCTGTGTGCTTATGAGTAGCCAGACTTACACTGGACCCTGTGAACTTACTGTAGTGTTTAAAGTTAAGGTGACTGAGTCAATAGGTATAGCTATCTGATTTAGACTAAAAGAGTTCTGCTTTTTCTTAGTCACAGAGGCAGCTTTTAATTAAGGATGGGCAACTGTAAAGAGATATGTTGAGTTGGAAGAAAGAGCTAATTTATTATTTGGAAAATGAAGCAAATGGCTTTGCATACTATAGTTGCCTCTGGATCCTCTCATAAATTATTGTCTACTGTACAAATTTTGCACATAATGATGATGGATTTATAGAAAGCATTAAGTTATAATTCATTTAAAGCAGACTACTATAAAGCAGAAAATATGCAATACATTCACAGTTATAACTATAAAGTCATAGAATCTTCAAGTTTGATAAAAATTTAGGAGTCATTTGGATTTTCCTTCTCATTTAATGGGAAAATCCTCCTGTAGCATCCCTGAAAGATTGCCTAGCCTTGTAGGAACACTTTTACTGATGCATCAGGTCTCCTCTGGCGGACTCATGCAACATGGACAGTCCACATTGTTCGGGGGTCCTTCCTATATGAATGTAACTCTGCTTCCATGTGATGTACACTCACTGGTCCATATCTTAGTTTGTTGTGCTGCTCTAATAAAATACCAGACTGGATAGCTTATAAAAAAACAGAAATTTATTTGTCACCATCCTAGAGGCTGGGAAGTCTAAGAGCAAGGCACCAGCATGACTGCATCCGGTGGGGATGCTCTCCCTGGCTCACAGCCAGTGCATGTCACTGTGTCTTCCCATCGTGGAAAGGGCCAGGAAACTCTCTGAAGCCTCTCTTAGAGGGCACCAATTCTATTCATGAGGGCCCCACCCTCATGTTCTAAGCACCTGCCAAAGGCCTCAACTCCCAATACCATCATATATTAGGTTTCGATGCAGAAATATTGGTGGGGAAAAAATATTCAGACTATAGCAGCCCATTTTCTGCCTTTGGAGTTAAACAGACAGAATTACTCTTTCATTAGCATTTTAATCTTATAATAGAAATAGCATTATAGAGCTGAAAAGGATCACACATAATAATAAAACATGTCTTCTGCATAAAAGGAAATAGAAACCTAAAATTGTTACACATGTCATACAATTTGATATTGATAGTGCTGTTACTGAAACACTTTGACTGACACTGCCTCTGATTCTTAGGTCTTTTTAAATTATATTCTTGCATATTATTTTTATTTTATTGTCATGATGTTATTCTCCCACACCATCTATATTAAGATAACAATGATTATGATTAGCTCTTGACGGATCAAACTGAAGCAACTAAGTTCATTTTGTTACACTTTAAATATAGTATTGGTATTCAAAGCAGGAAAAACACCAGCAGCTACATTCGTTTTCCCGGATAACATTTAAGACAACCACGATCAAGGGATGCCCACTTAAATCGCCATAGCAGTAGATAAAGTACATTTTATAAAAAATAGACTAATCACCCCCAAAATAAAAGGTGATCTTCTATATGCATCAAAGTAGAAGTGGAAAACTGTACACAGATGCATGCAACACACTATTAGCATTCTGTTTTCCAACTTCTCCTGGAGCACCTGAGTAATCACAGACCACACTTTTCACCAAATACCTCGCCACTAAAACACGTGGATTATCATCTTCCCAGCCTCCATCATCAGATTCCTTGCTCTTAAAAAAATTCCTTGCCCTTAAAAAACTATTTTTAAGTGCTCTCCAGCCCTTAAAAATAGTTTTTCAGCTGCGGCAGCCCTTCACTTCTAGGAGTCAGTTCCTGTAAACATCAAAAATGTTTACAGCTGATGTTGCGATATCAAACGATGCCCAAATCACAGTGGCTTAACGTGTGCAAAGGATCGTTTCTTGCTCATGCTAATTGTCTACTGTGTTGTTAAGGATGCTTGATTTATCCTAGCCACTCAGGGCATGTGCATGACAGGGGCTCCGGCAAGGCACAGGGTTCCACAGCTGCTACCAAGAAAGAGAGCTCCCTTCAATGTTTCTCATTGACGATTAAAGGCTTCTAACTAGACGTGAGACATGCCACTCTCACTCACATTAAAACTGGGAAAGCAAGTCATGTGATCAAAGGGGACAGAAAATGTAATTCTGCTGGAAGGCAGAGAACTGGTGTATCCGTGGAGCCCTAATGACTACCACGTCTCCCAGTCCCTTCGGCCAAGTCCTCCCCTGATCACAGAAGAGTGTCACCCCTTATTTTTAAAAGCTAACCCTTTGGAAAAATGTCATCCCAAGATGCTTCCCATCAAAAGCACAAAAATTGTGTCTCTAGAGAGTTAATAAAACAGAAAGATAGAAGCTAATGGAAGTATCATATTACTTGTTTTTTTTTTTAATGTTTATGTTCTTTTACCACAGATACAAGTTAGGGAAAATATTTTTTAGTAGCCTGTTGTAAAACAGAATAGTGCCTGGCATGCATATGGGATTTAGATTCTTAGATCTTTAGTCTTTTGATCTATGCAAAGCCCGAGAAAAGGACTTTGGAAGGGAAGGCCTGTGAATATTCTTCCCTTTCCCTTTTGGTGTTTTCTAATACAGCCACAACTGGCCTCCCCCCAGACACAGGAGCCATGAACTGTAGCCTCATCTTTGCCCAATTACGGAAAGAAACAGGAACCACTTTCTTCAGTGTACAGACATCTATCACCGAGAATTGAGGAAGAACTCGGCCATACAGTTATGAATAAAATAGCTTCTGACAGGTGTCTGTGAGTTAAAAAAGCTCATGAATAGAAGGTAACTTTTACCAGAACAAAAGTCCACATTGTATTGTTTAAACTGCCGCATGTAGTCACATCCCAGCTTACAAAAAAGCTTGCCTTTACAGAATAGTTTCTACACATGGATTTTTTACACTAATCTCTCATTAATTAGGGCAAAACAAAAGGAAACACCTATTTTGAGTGGGTGACTCACAGCACACAGTTCGTGATCTTTTATTTCATGTCAAACCTTGCCAATGTCTTCTGTATTTTATCTCCTAGAGCTAAAAAAAATGACCTTTTTACTTGCTAAATCCCTTTTATCTGAAAAGTATGAACATAAAGGAAGATTTCTTGCTTCACACATAATTTCCATATTCAACTTTTTGTATCAGATTTTCCTTTTTAAAAAGAATACTGTTGTCAAGATAATCTGTGTAGAAATAGATAAAATGGGGGGAAAAGTATTTTTAAAGCAACATTTAAATTCCTCTTCAGTTATTTTATACTCTCCATGATTTGAACTACTACTTTGGAAAAATCATCTCTCAGAATTATCTCCTATCAATAATTATACAGAAACAATGACGACAAGAATTAAGTGTGAGTTTTAGTTTGTTCTCCATTCAAGAATATTATCTGTCAGTGACTCATTAAATTATTTTAACAATATTTAAAATATGCTTTAGGTTGCCCATTAGGGCTATCACATATGTCAAAAATAAACCCATTTGTATAAAAGAGATCGGTAATATATAGATCTGAGCAGTGACATTCAAAGAAAAATGGACTAAGGAGTCAGAAAAAATTTAGTATGAATTCCTTTCCTTTGAAACAGCATTGCAATTAAGAGTCACTAATGACAGCAACCACAGAGGCCTTCAGGTGACTATGCAGCCTCACCTTTGCAAATGATGTACATATGACCTTGGAAGCTGGCCACATTGAACAATGATCAATGGGCTGCCTTTGAAGATAAAATAAATAACACATAATCCTTGATGACCCTTCCCCATGAACAAGGCCAAAGGAGGGTAGGATTGAAAGTGGGAGGTGGGGTGGGTGGGGCAGGAGAGAGTGGGGTAGGAAATGGAGACAACTATACTTGAACAACAATAAAAATAATAAAGAAAAAAAAAACAAAAGCACAAAATGTCTATAAGCATAGTAAGTCTATAGTCTTTTAAAAGAGATAGATCATAAACATTTTTAATATTAGAATCTATCTCCTTTTAAATTATGATTCTTAAAAACCCTGTAGAGAATTCTGTAGGGTGGAACAATTTTCCAGAATCTTACATTCTTACCAAGTCTCATTATCTAAAAATGGTTTAAAGATAATCATTTGGAAATTTGCATGTTGATGTACCTTTTGCTCTTCTAGAGGGAGTAGGTGTGATGATTAAACCTTGGGGCTCCGGAGTCAGAGACCTATGCTTGGAACAATGGCACCTAACTTACAGGGTTGTCAGGATTAAATGAGAAAATATATAGAATGTTAAGCACTTAGCACAATGACTATAGCAAAACATACCTTCAATAAACATTAACCACAATTATTATAATGTATATTATTTAGACAAGCTACATGGGATACTCTGGGACAGGAAAAAAAATCAAGGTTAATTGCACCAGAAAAATAGCCCACGTTTGACTCATAGATACAAGGTGTGGATAGACATCTACAAAATCATATTCATTTTTATATTATTGAAAAATCTATTTTTGTTTACCTGCTGAAAGTGGATTTAAAATGCCCTGTATCTCTAGCAACATTTAATGACAGTGCGAAAGCACAAAGATAGCTTAGAGTGTGTATTTTCCAAGTCCTCGGTTATGATGATTTTTCTAGTTTGTACATATAAAAGTTAACCTCTAAAGTTAAATCCAAGAATAAACTGATTTTTCCTATATTTCAGAAGGTAGGTGAGCAGGCTGGAATGTGCCAGGCACAAGGCGACCTCAATTACAACCTCTCGCTTTTCACACATCAGGTTGAATCACAGTGCTTGGGTGGTGTCGTACGGCCAGGACAAAGTGCCCTTCTTGCTCTCTCTACATGCTTACCTTTTTCTATCTAACCTTGCTCAAATACTCACAAATAATGGTGCTACCACAATAAAATGAAGTTCTCTAAGACATAAGTTGTTTTTAATTGCAATGATTGGGCTGGAGATCTAAGGGAAATTATGTAAAGAAGAAACACCGATAAGCCAGATATGATTTGTAAAGAAGTTCCTTTTCTGTGTAACTTCTTCAAAAATTATGTCAAATATACTGGAAATTTAGCATTTAATGAAGACACTTTAATATCATATTTCATTGATAAAAATTACAGCTTGTTTCTGCTGAGTTAAAAGCCTACTTCTGGTAAAATCTATGCATCACTATATGATCAAAACTTATCTCTTGTAAATGTGTATATGCAACAATATGTAAGAAGAAATTAATTCATAAAATAATTATGATGATTGGTTTCAATCATTTTAAGGAAACATACTATAGCTTTATAATGTCTCTCCAGGTAGAATTCTATGTGTATCTAAAGAAAACTACATCCAACTCCTTTAGTGAATGAGGCAAGGCATAAATCATAAATTAAACAATTTCTTACCAGAATAAAATGATCCTAACATTTCCTTTCTTCCAGAAAGCTCTCGCGGATTTTCCCCAATCAGGATAGGGTTTGTCCTGAAGCATCATGTCAGTGACCTGAAGCCATCAAAGAAGCTTATTTAGCACTTTCAAAAATTTACATTCAGATTTAAATATGTAGATAATTTATATTTTATTAAAAATAAAACATGTATTTTAACATTAGAACATATGCAAAGATAAAAATTAGAAAAATATACTTCCTTCAGTTAAAAACTTTAATAGTTCATATTTCTTACATAATAAATGAGTATATTTAAGGTCATTCAACATGTCAAATGCTGATATTGTTTTTTAAACATCAATTAACAATACCTTATAAAAGTAGGCATCATTAAGATACCATTAATCTCTCTATAGAAGCAAAATATGTAATAAATTAAGTGCCATATTCTTTCTAACTTAGCTAGTTAGAAACTCTGAAATCTAAATATTTCCAGTCAAAATATTACCATCCTTCACTCCCCTTTTTTCCTTCAATGATATGTGAGATCTGGTGCTTGAACCCAGTTTTATGGCACGTTTATTTTAATTAACTCTCATGCTTCCACCTCCATGCAATGAGCAATTCTATTCCTTCTTCCAAAAATGTTCTACCTTTCTCATGTGCATAGATTCTGCCCAAATTCTGAGACCTAAGTAAAGTCATGTTATCATTGTGATGTCTACATTGTTCCCTCCAACTATAGTTTTGACCCTTTTTCATGTTATACATTATTTTCCACCTTTTCTTTTACTTGCTTATGTACATTTTTTCTCTCCACTAGGTTTTATCCTTGAAGTTGAAGATTTCTCTTTGTACCACTTCCAATATCTAAGAATCATTTATATAAAATACTAAAATATTGCTCAAAGAAGGAATAACAAAATGACTTAGGATATATATGCTTGTTTTTAAAAGTTCATTAACAAAGTAAATCGTTCATTGTCAACATCTCATATAACAGTTTCAGCAAATGTCCGAAGTATCATAAATAGATGAAATATAAGCATCTTTAAAAAACTGATGGAAATGAAAAATGAATTAATTTCCTTCTTTCTCCTAATAAAGGAAAATATGTTTGCGTATGTGTGCACACACAGAAACACATTTTTTTTTCTTTTCCCAGAAAATCTACCTTCCCTTCAAGAGAAGAGAACATTATTTAATTGATTATGGTTTTATTCAATAATGTTCAAATCCAAATGAACAAGATGGTATCAAAATTAAGAAAACTGATATGGAATGCAATAAATAGAATAAAGTAATAAAGAAGTTTCATCATGCATGAAAACAGATTTTTCTTTTGCCCCTAAAGCCTTAACATTGTATTTAAGTGTAACTTCCAGCAATGACCTGATCTGGAATGGGTGAGATATAATCATTTGTGATGAAAGGTTGTGATTCAGTGGGGAGTCCCTCTGGGTCAGTGACCTCTTCAATACTACTGGCCTTCCTGCAGAAGGTGCATCAGTTCTCAAGCAAGCCCATCTTGTGCAATACAGCGTCCAAAAAATGGTTTCCAGAAATATTCACTGGCATGCTAAAGCTTTACACGCTCAATTAAGATGCAATCAGAACAGTGGGTAAAGAGTCCAGTCTCCAGGACATATTTGATCTTAATTTTTCTTTACATTCTTTTTCAACATCATTTCTAGGACTAGAACTCCTCAGCCTCTCTTGGTTGATGGGAATCAAAGCAAGTTCATTGACCTTCATCGAGTCACACTGCAGATTTATGCCAACTCTAATTTAGGATCCACGGTAATTGTGTGTGATGTGGTTTCACTGTTGAAAGTGTTCAATAATAGTAAGTGGTTGTAATATAAACTCAATTTCTTTAAACTGTTAGTTACTTTAATAAGTATAGATGCAACTAATATTAATTTTTAAAAAGAAAAACACTTGTTTTACCTATTTTTAAAAGGAAATTTGTTTATTGGTGGCTTTCTTGTGTATTTTCTTCATGACATATTAAAATTACAAGATTTTTTCTC
Organism: Mormoops blainvillei; assembly: GCA_004026545.1. Classification (NCBI taxonomy): domain Eukaryota; kingdom Metazoa; phylum Chordata; class Mammalia; order Chiroptera; family Mormoopidae; genus Mormoops; species Mormoops blainvillei. The sequence continues at coordinate 53,663 of PVJD01007198.1, read as the reverse complement.
ACCCATGAATTGTGTCTTCAATCAAAAAAATCATATTTATGAAAATAAACAAAGGGAATATGATAGAATAAAAATTAGCCATGAATCAAGTGAGTTATATTATTACTAAAAATGAATAAAGACAAAATTAGAAAAATTTAAACCCACGTGTTCTTGGGCATAAAGAATTTTATATCACAACTCTCTTGGGAGAATTACTGTTTTTCGAAATACAACAGTTTTATTTACTGTTTCTTTGTTACCTTCTTGAATAACAATCTTGTATAAAATTTTGTTTTTATAATATCTCAAGGTTAAGTAAACAAATAAATAAATATTTTATGCTTTGCCAGCTTTTTAAAAGATTTGATTAATTCTGTTCAGCAATATTTACCTTGTTCCAGGAAGGGTCTGCATAGTAATACATATTTTGAAAGAAAAGAATGATTATTGGGTAAATTTTATTCAATTTGCAATGTTTTCTCCAGGGCACTTTCTGGGAAATAATTATTATATTTTCTAGGAGGAGACAATCTGTCGCTATATGACTAATTATTATAGCAGCATGTTTTGTAAAAATGACATTCAAGGATAAAGGATTTCCCAGGAAAATGGCAAGATGAGGACCAAAAAAAACAAAACAAAACATTTTTTTCTGATGCTAGACAGCTGGTCTTTTTCACCCCCAGCTTTTAACTGTTTATTTTTAAGTCATATCATCAGATCAATGTCAGGTCACTTGCTAAATTGGAAGGAGCACAGACAGTCATTAAAGGGATGCATTCAATAAAGAAAAATCCAATTACCTTCTGCATTAGAGAAATCAAATTCATTTCTGTTGTTGGTCAGGGACAGTCTTTGTGGGGTAAATGTGGGGAAGGGAGGTCTAAAAATGATGCAAAATGTTTCTGTGTAGCATCAATACAATACAAAACACGTTGATGCTTCTCCCATAGGAAGATTATTAGAATTTAAAAGTGCAGGTTGTTTTTCCTAAGCTGGAAGAAGTTTAACTCTTTTGAGTATCACGATCTTTCTTCTCCCCTCTCCTCTCTACTAGGTCTTTGCACAAAACTCAGAACTTCATCATGGCACCTACCACACTATGCCTTGTCAGGTACTCGTTCTCAGTGGCATATAAGCTATTTTAGGGCATGGGCATTGTTCAATCTTAGCAAAAACATGAGTGTTGAGATTGAAAAGTCAACAATGACTGGTCACTACAGGAATCTACAGCCCCTCTATGAGCTCTGCCTACATGATGTTGGGACGACAATGGCAGCACAAAGACAACAATGATGGCTGTGATATTTACATTTGCTATCAAGCTTCATGGTTTACAAAGCTCTTTGATGTATTTTTCTTAGTGATTGTCATAGTAACTTTATAAAGTAAGTTATTATTCCCCATCTTCCACCAATACAGAAGGAGAAATCAGTGAGGTTAAATAACTGGGCAGGGTCGCACACCTCATGTGCCACAATGTCATCAGTTCTGGAGCCAGCCTGCCTGGGTCCTCATCCTACTTTTGTCTCTTACTACTTTTCGACTTGGGACAAAGTAGTTCATATCTCTGAACCTTGGTTTCTTATTCAGTGTCTATGGGCATACAATACATATATATCAGCAGGTGTTATAATAATTATTTATGTGTTATTGTTTGTATCTGGAGTTTCTGCCCAATTATTTTGCTTCACATGACTATCGTGCTAAATAACTGGATTTAGAGTCCACAGACTTGGCAATCATTCTCATCTCTTCCATAAAGACAAGACTATCATATTAAATTATTAGAAAAAGATAAAGATATTGTATAATGTTAAAATATGTTTCAGTCAAATATTGCTATTAAAAACCAAAGGGAAGGGAGACCAGCCACCAATGCAATAATCTAAGAAGGTTCCGCAGATTTGCATAACATAACTGAGCATTAATTTGCATCCTATATCATTGTTCAATTTTTCCAGTCTAATCTTAGCCTAATTATAAGATACTCACATGCAGGTACTATATATACTATACCTATAGTCTTCTTTGATATAGTTTTATGTTAAGTATGTGATATTAATGTAAAATATTAATTTATTAGGGACATAAGGTCATAATATAATAACAACTATGGCTACATAGTATACCTCTTGAGGCAGCTTTTATTTAGTGTAATATCATTTAAAAGAAACAAGTGCTCTCCCAGGAACTTCACTATGTGAGAAATAAACCTTTCCATATACTCTTGGTACAAATGTGTCATCATCATTCTAAACATCTGAACAAATTCAGTGTGGGGGTCATCCGACAGACTCAATGGAGAGCAGTCACACAATAACATACTCAGTACCATCATGACAAGTGGAGATTTTTTGGTGATTTTTTTTTCTCATGTCTTATTTAGGGCCCTAACTTTTTCTTACAGAATCTTGGCATCTTCTGATGCAAACATATTCTCACTGTTACACTGCAATGCCAAAGGTCTCACAAGAATTTAAAGATTCCTAAGAGATTGCGTCAGAGAAACTTCAATGTATTCCTGAAAGTCTACCTCCATGCATCAGAGGCTGATATTACATAAAGACAGAGGCTGAGGTTATAAAAACCCTTCATATAAAATATGGAGAAATTAAAACACCCCAATTCTAGCACCTCTGCTCTGAACATGGAGGGAGAATACAAAATGCTAAAAGATCTGAAGTGGTGGAATTAACTCTGAACATGGACCCACCACCAGGATGTCAGTTCCGAGATTACAGGGATTTTGTACAATTCGTTTTCACCCTGTTCCCATCTCTAGCACTTTATTTTGGTGCACCATAGGCTCTCAGTAAATATTTACAGAATGCATGAATGAATAAAGGGATACATGAATGAACCAAAAGGAATCAAGAGGAGCTAGGATAAGCTAGGCATCATGAGGAAGGCGAGGATAAGCAGCTCTTTCAGTGTTCTCCATTGAAAGCTCCTCCAGCAATTAGTGGTGACAACCATGCCAATGGAGGTGGTAGTAACAGTGGGGGCAGGAGTGACAGTACAGAGATAGCAGAGTATTGCTTTTCCTCCCAGCCCTGCCCCTTCACTCCTTGCACAGGTAGAAAGACACAGGATGTGTATAGTTAAGATTCTAAAAGAGGTAGAGATGTTCTTTGTCAGCTCCTGGAAAAAATTTAAACATCAACTACGATTTCAAAGAACAGAGATATTAAGCCTGAGATGCACACTCACTCACATGACCCATGAGCATCATACACCTGCTTTATTGTACATGTATTTACCAACAAACTAAATAAGGACACATGTAAATCACATGTTTTAAAGACTGAAAGCAGCAGACTGTCATAGACCTTATTTGTGGTGTTGACAAATTGTGTAACAGAGGTGAGGGGGTTGGATTGTGCCCAGCCTGTGTATCCTTAAGTGGTGGTCCAGTTTTGTCGGTATGTTTGCATCCCTCATAGCATAGCATTATTTTCTTTTCTTCCCTCTTCGGTCATCTATGTGTAAACAAAGTCTAAATTGTATTTATTTGGCAATAGGGAAATATTGTACTGTATCAGGCTATGTGTGTTTTTCTCCTTTTGCTGCCTGCTGACTCCCACCTCACACATCATGCCACATACACAGAGGTGCATGTGCAATCAGTCTTACACAATGGCACTTCCACCTGAGATAAGGAAAGACCCAAGGTCCAGCCAGAAAGAATTATGCATATCCACAGAGGAACATTAGTGGAGTATATAATTAAGTAAGTGGAAACCATGGATGAAAGTTTTCTAAATTACCTAGTAGTGCCTTGAATGAATTGCTACAAGAACTATCTGAAAATCACTGGCAAACATATACTGGTGAACATAAAACTTGGAATGTGTTCTACAGCTTTTAAGAAGCACAACCAGGATTTCATAAAGCATGAATATTAAATGCACCTGCTTATTATCTCCAATGATAGCCTGCACCGGCTTCATGAATGCATGGCACCTTATTGCCAGATCCTTGCTGATTTACAATGAGTCATAGACTGTTTTATTATTAAGTGAGGAAATTGGGCATGTCTCAGAATACAGAACATCTAGAAAAATATACCTGAGTCACCTGAATACAGAACTATACACAATCAAAAAGTACTTTCCCAAGCAAAGTCCACAGAGTTTCAAATAGTGTGTTAACAAATGCAAAATAAATATGATATGCCCCAATACAATTTGCTTTCCAACACATTGAATTATAATTTGGAATAAATGAAAAAGTGAGAGTGGTTACTGATTTTGCTGAGCAAGAAGCCATCAGAAAAATATTTATACCATCTTCTGACATATTTTTCTTTTTGATTGGCTAAATTATCAAATGGCAGTAGTCCAATATTACATGATTGAACATTTACATTTGTTTTTTGGCTTCAAAGAATGAGTAGTTTTCAGTATGCATATCTTCTCTGCTTTGTTAACATAAATAAGTGATTGTTACTAGAGAAATTACACAAAATATACTAAAATATGATAGCTTTGTGACTGTTTATATGGATGGAGGGCCAATAGGAAGTGAAATAAAGGATATTTTTAGAAATGTGATTGTAAGAACCATTATCCACTGAGGAGCCCTTGGAATACAGAAAGAGCAAACATATCCTCGAAGGAAAAAATCAATGTCACTTTCAGCCTTCCAGCATTCCAGGGTTCTGAATGAAATGCCTAATGCATGCTGGCCCTAATGAGAGAGCCAAAGGAGTTGGCTCAGTCTCCCAGGCCCAGGACTACCATGTCATCTGCCATTTTGCTTTTATAATTATATTTTATGAAAATATTCAACCAACTCTATAAGATAACAAATCCAAAGCTATAGGCTGCCGGGGTAAAAAGACACTCAGTTGGATTGACATTCCTACTGTTAGTAGGCCCAAGAAAAGGCTGATAACCATCCATCTGATATAACCACCTTTGTTTTGTTTTCAGAACTTGAGAGATCATAAAGTAAGGCAACCGCATAGTAACATGGTTTATAAGTGAAAGCAAGCATCACTTCTATGTTTTATTGTTGCCTCGAGACAGATATAATTATAACACTATGGACTGAGTGTTTCATGACTTAATAGCACTCTTAGAAATCTGAAAGCAATAACCTAAATATGTACCTCTGAAATAAAAAATCCTACTTATCAGCATTTACCATCTAAAAATAAAGCCAAATGTTTTCATTTCAAATGCAAGTGAAAAATTGGTTTTAAGGCATATTTTAAAAATTAAACCTAGTAAGTATGCTTTAATCAAACTTTTCAGATTCAGCTACATATTCAAGATGTTTTCATTAGAATTATTTATAAATTGCATATATATAAAAGGTCATATAATGTAAAAATAATACATGAATATAAGTAGATAGTAGGCCATATTTCCCCTACGTGCCTCAAAAAATACAATAAAATCAAAGGTCTTGAAGCTCTCTCTGTACTTATGCCCAAATTACCCTGTCTTCCCTCACCAGAGGTGAGCACAGCTCTAAATCTTGGATTTATAATTCCCATTTTCATGGGGTTTTTTTGTGTGTGTGTGGTTTTATTTCATCTGGGTGTAACCATAAATATAACAAAATATTGCTTAGTTAATATATATTTTATATTAATATTTAATAGAATGACAAAGTATGATTTTTCTATATGAGGTTTTTTTTGCTCAATGTTATTTTCCTGACATTTGTCTTGAGTGAAACATATATCTTTTATCTCCATTCTATCTCTATTGGGTTTTTTTCATTTTTATATGGCTTCTTTATACCTTTTTCTTTTAATCTTGATTAATCATATAAGGATTTGTCAATTTTATTAGGCTTTCAACATATTTAAATATTTTAATCCTTTTTATAGTACCTTTATTTTTCTTACATTACTTTATGCTCATATCTTTATTTCCTTCATTCTATTTTTTAGCACATGGGAAATATTCTTCTGACCTCCCCTGTTGCTAGGTAGAAATCAACTGTCTGTCATTTCTTTACAGGTAATTCTCTGGCATTTCTTTAAAAATTCTCATTGCTTTTAAGGTTATTTTTTCTTTAATGCTATGTAGTTCCACATTCATTTGCCTAGGTATGGAATTTTTTTCCTGTTTTGAGTTTATTGTGATTTCCAAAGAAGAAGATTAATGCATTTCAACAATTAGGGGAAATTCTAAGTTATTTTTTCCTTTAAAAATTGGTTTCTCTCCTATCCTCTCTTTTTGGAACTTTAGATCCATATTAGAACTCACTTCACATCTCTTACCCTCTTTTAGGTATCTTCTATGTCTTTGTACACCATTTTGGAAATATATTTCATATGTAATATATACTTCACTAATTATCTACCTTTGTCTAACATGCTATATAATCCAACAACTAAATTTTTCATTTCAATCATTATATATTCTTATTCCTAAAAGTTCTGTTTGGGTCCTTTACAAATGACCTGTCCTTCATTCTTGACTTATATTTTTAATTCCCTCTCAGTTTACTTGAATATATTATTTTAAAATATTATTTTATGTTCTATGTAGATAATTCTAAAAACTGAAATCTGTGTGATTCTAATTCTGCTGGGTGTATTTACTACTATTATTCATGACAGTGTTTCTTTGTGTGTTTCGTAATTTCTGATTTCTCAGCCATGTTTATTGGTATTTTATTTGTGCAAGGTATTTTAAGAACTGATTTGTTAATGTTAATTCTCCAGAGGGAATTTATGCTTGGTTCTGTCAAGGACATAAAGAAACTCCCAACCAGGGATCACTTTAAAATGCATTCTTAGTGTGGGTGGTGAGAATTGGGACTGTCTACTCAATTGAGGAATAATAGCTTACAGTTATAAATTCTCGGGGGAGACTTTATTGTCTCCTCGCTCCTGACCTATGACAAGACGACCAAGTTTCTAATGTGCCTACCTATTTGGGGCAACTTTTTCCAGTCAGTATTCTCACCGAGAATATAACTTTTCAGGGCTCCTGGCTTTTGGTTGACTGTCCCTGATTTGACAACAAATCTTGTCTGGTCTCCTTTCCCTTGAATAAGTGTAAAAACAAGAGCCTTACATCACTAATGGTTGGTAGAAGTCCTTAGGCCAGTCACTGTCCCTCTCCTTACTTACCTGGGTTTGCGTCACATTTTATTTTTGGTCTCCTTTACTTTCCTAAAATGAAGACCATGGTTTTGAAAAGATTGCTGTTTTTATTACATTTGTTTGATTTTCTTAAAGTAAATCTATATCGCCAAGGTGTTTTGTGTTCACAGTGGTGCTTATTGTTAGTGTATAGCTTTCTCCTGGTATCTAGTTCGCCATATTTCCAGGAACAATTCAATTTTTCCACAATTTTTCTATTATCCTTACTTTAACAGTGTATAGAACATAGTGTTTTCACAAAGAATTCAAGTTTTTACCATTAAACTTAGAAAGCCATGATTAATATCTATAAAGAATTCCAGAAAAAAGTAAAGATTTTCAATAATTTTCAAAGGTGCACAGTCCAATAAAGCCCATCGATTCTCTGTTTTGTTGTTAAGTCTACAAGTACACAAGCTGGTTGCACTCGAAAAATGCCTCCCTTCCCTGCACCTCACTTCTATCTTTAATTAATCTGAGGCAGAGAAAAGGCTAATCAAATTTCCATTTCATATCTTTGGGAGCTTAACCCATGTTTAATGATAACCAATTAGCATGCATTTTTCTCCACGATCCAGGTGCTACCACATCCCCGGTTTTATAGAACAAGAACATGCTGCTTGGACAGGCTTGGTAAGTGGTCCGAGGTCGCAGTGCGGCAGAGCCAGGGTACAGACTAAATGCAGGAATGCCCGCTCCAAAGTCCAAGCACTTAGCCAGTGTACTATGTGTCGACTTTATTAATATTGATGATGTTTTCTTCCAATGAATAATTTATCATCGATTTTCAGAATTTTTTGTGGAAACATTTCATTCACTCGGTGCATTCAACCAATGCCTCACTTGCATTAAATATACAATAATTTTCAAAGCACTCTTAGAAACAACAGTTATTGTGTACCCATGACCATTCAATGTTGGACAAGTTTGACAATCTTCCTTTAACAAATGGAGAAGCAGGCACAGGGAAGTTTCAAGACTGCACAAGGCCATTTAGTGTTGCAGCCAATCTAGGCCATTTTATTCCTAACTCTCTTCCTTCACACTTGCATTTGAACAACGACAATCGCCTAATGAAAATAGTGAGAACACTGGGCATCCAATATGTTCCGTATGACAATGCAATCAGAGAAGGAAGCACGGGGTCCAGCTTGGAGTGCAGAGGACTTTGGGGGCTGCGTGCAGCCCCATGAAGGCTCCACTGTTGGAGAGGGAATGCGATCACCAGTTCCTCCCAAACCCGCCTCCCACATCTCTTGCCCCTAAGATTATGTATTTGTTGTTTGAGCAAAGTTTATAAAAATGAGGGCAAGTGCTGTATAAATCAGAAAGATTAGAAACTGTTTAGAATCACAATTTAGTAGCAATCCTACCTTTATACACCCATCTGTATGCTTAAACTGACTCTGATCGTAAATAAAATGTACATCTCCTGACTCGTATATGTGATCATGGGATTTAGAAACTGTTTATATATTTTATGTGTTTATTAAATATTTTCTGTTGTAAAGGAGGTCTCTTTGTTGTTTCTCCCACACTTTCTTTACTTACCAGAAAAAAACTAAGTTGCTAGTTCTCCTTAATTTAAAGCAATGCTCAATTTACTAAACGCCAAGCACTAACCCTGCAGCTGCCCCCTGAGCCCTGGGCCTTGCCTCAGGTTGTCCTTCCTTACAGTGGGGGTGGTCAGCCCTGCATTCCTCCCAAGCCTGCTGTGGGACCTTGTCATGGTTAATTTTATCTGTCAACTGGACTGGAGAAAGGGAGCCCAGGCAGCTGATGAAACATTATTTACGAGTGTGTCTGTGAGGGCGTTTTCAGAAGAGACCAGCATTTAAAGCGGTAAACTGAGTAAAGGAGAGTGCCCTAGGATTGCTGGGCATCATCCAATCCATGGGGGGCCCTGAGTAGAACAAAAAGGCAGTCAAAGGGCAAGTTTGCTCTTTTTGTTTTAGCTGGAATACCTGTATTCTGCTGCCCTTGGACGTGGGTGCTTCTGGGTCTCAGGCCCTCAGGTTGGGACTGGATTACACCACCAGCTTTCCCGGGTCTCCAGCTTGCAGACAGCTGATCGCCGGGCTTCACTGCCTCCATAATAGCGTGAGCCAATTCCAAGAATAAATCAATATATGTCCTGTTTGCTCTGTTTCTCTGTGAACCCTCACTAATACAGGTCTAGGGAGATACTATTTTAAATAATCCAATTTGTAAGTTTACGATTGTAGAAGGTGAGTATATCAAAGGCCCTCCTGTCAAGGAATTTAGAACCAAGGAGTAAAATGTCCTCATCAGTTTGATGTAGGACTGACAGAACAAAATATCAACTTAAGCCATTACAACAAGTCTACCATCTCTTATCCGAAAGCTATTGGGGCCAGACACATTTTAGGACCAGAATTCTTCAGATTCTAAAAAGGCAACATCATATATATACAGTTCAGCAGGTACACCTCCATAATAAAATATATTCATGCTTCTGTAACAAAATATGACTCGTCACACTTTTTGGAATAAATAAAGAGCACAAAGAGCCTCTTGTCAGTTCAGATCTGGTTTTCCGAAAAACTGAATGAGGGTAGGGCAGGTTTTGCCACTGAGTGAGTTGTTATGAAGTCTCTTTTGTTGTTCTTTTCACAGCTTTTGAGATTTCAGAATTGTGGATAAAGAGTTGTAAATCTGAGGAATATTTAACTGAAATAACTACCGATCATCTGTTTCCTTCTCCATATATTCTCTTCATTTATCTAGATATATTTCTAGACACCTACCTAGAATCTAGGTCAATGGGTTCCCTTTCTGTAGAGACAAGAAGCCAGCAACGGGCACCAGAATCACCTGAATAATGCTCCTATCACGCAGCTGCTGAGCTGCGCCCCACGGCATCCAGGTCCCATCTGTCTGAAGTAGGACCCAGGGCTTGGTAGCTTTCTAAAGTTCTACAAATGATTTTCTACACACCCTTCATAGAGAACCTTGATCTGAAGAAACAAAAGAAACAATATTTTTTTTGCTTTACATCGATGTGGCTTAGTCGTATAAGAAAATCAACAAGAATATTTCATGTAAAATTAACCACTCCTCACATCCAAAGTTGTTTTTTCCCAAAATCTTAGAGTTTGGGATGCAACATTTTTAAAGTATTAGGATATCATGAAAGTGGGGTTGCCCACTTTGTTAAATTCTTCAAGTGGCCTTTTTCATTATTACTTTCCCCAAATGGACACTTCTATAGTTCACACTGTGTGCACAGCTGACATGGCCCGATCTTTGGTCTACAGCTGGTCCTGTTTGTCATCTCTGCTCACTTAATTGAGGAATTTAATCAGCTTTTGGCATAAGGCCTTTGAACCTTCTGTCAAAAAATCACGCTTGGTTGCTATTCACTTAAAAATAGGTAAACCCAGAATTTCACCCATTTTCAGCCATTTCATCTAGCACATAATTCCCAAGAAGTTAAAAGTAATTACTTAAACTCAGGATTTTTATTTATAAAATAAATCTAATTTTTCTAAAATAACTTCTTTGTCCCCTTAAAGTGATGTAGAAAAGCTCATTTTGACAGCATCTCTAAGTTCTTTCCTTAAGTGTTGAAGAGTAGTAATACATTACTGCTTTTCTTTGCTCATTTAAGGCTCTGAACCATTTGTCCTTTCCCTTTTACACAAAAGACCTTTCAGCGTTGCAGTTTACTGAGATATCTTTGTCGTTAATGGAGAAGTTGCAAGACAATATTATATTTTATCTCTCAGGTGTAGCGTGCTGTCATAGCCTTTTATACATTACAGACAGGTTAATAAAATTCATGTTCATGATAACATGAGCCTAAGGTAAATACCTTTATTTCCCAGAGTATACTATTGTACAGAAGCCAATCTAACATTCTTTTAGCATCTCAAGCTTATCAAAGCCATTCCTATAAATCTTTATATGTTTCTTATGGTAACAAACTAATCTTTTCATACTGTAGAAAGAAATGCCATTTTCTGCAATAATACTTGATTGGAGGAAAGATTCCCCACAAACAGATATTTTAAATAAATATTAATAATGCAAATAAGTCCTTTCCTAATTATGGCAGTGATGTGGATGGGCATGTAAGTCATTCACCCTTTCATTCAATTAACATTTAGAAAGAATAATCTAAGTGCTAAATAAAGCACTATTCTGGATCCTCGGGCTATGTTAGTGACAAACAAAAATTATGGCATTAAGATTCTAGTAGAAGAAAATTTTAAATAATAAATTTAAGTTACATAATATCTTGTAAGATAATGAGTGACAAGAGGAAAAAAAGAGAAAAAAATGAGCATGGTAAAATGAACAGAAGGGCAAGGGGGAGATAGTGGCAGAAGGTGGAAGTACTTAGGGTGGGTAACAATTAAACAAAATGGACCGCATGTGGGAGATGCTGATCCAAAACAGAAAGGGGCAGGAGCAAGGAGGCTTGTCACCCAAGTCTACCATTCCCCTCTATTTATCCACTGACCTCCAAAGACAAGAGTCAAGGAGCACCTAACTGGTGAAGGCTGATGAGGAGTTCGTTGGCCCTCTGGCCCTCAGGGATAGCACAGTTAGGGCTGAGCTGCTCTAGAAACCATGATCATCTGCCAATATTCTCAGATTCTGTCTCTTTACCAAGTTAAGGGGCCCTTGAACCAGCTAAGCAACAAAATGGAATAAGAGTGAAAATAGGACCAGAAAAGCAATAAGGAAAAATGAATCAGAATTAGCAGCAAAGGGTAAACAGAAAAGTAAAGCCAAATGGAATACGGCCAGAGTCATTAAAAGAGAAAAAAGAACAGCATGCCTAAAAAAAGAGGAGCCCAAATCAGGAAAAACTAAAATCAGACACAGAGATGCTCACACTGGCCTGGGAATCTCAAGTGATCTTTAAAACCTGGTTATACTTGCCTTCCTGCCTCATACAGTGTCCCCAACCATTTTACTGTATTTCATAGCCTCCTTTCAAATATTTTCCGGAAAGGGCTTTATGTGCATCTTCCTCCCCCAAATATCAGGTTGGATTCTTTCACTTCGTCTCTTAAGCCATTCTCAGATCCAACTAAAATAAGGATTTAATTTCATCAGCTGCCTCTTGAAAGAGAGTTAGCTATATTGATTCTTCTTCAGGCCTAGTGGACAGACAGATCAATGCTAAGTAAATCATTGGCTAAAGCTCCGTAAGAGTCGGTTAGGATCTTAGAGAGGGTCTCTCTGTTCAATACCTGTACATTGCACCCTGTACATCAAGCGACCACCCCCCAAAACAAATACTAAAATGGGGTCATTTAAGGGCAGCAGGTAATTAATCCTCAAATATTACTGCTTTGCCTAAGAAGCTGCTCACTTCCTTGTTTAATTCTACTTATGACCCAAGGCTCAAGACCAAGCACAAATGAAACATACCTACTTCCCGCATTAGACTATGAGTTCCTCCAGGTTAGAGGTCCCATCATATTCGACTTGAATTCCCCGACACTTTCTTTGGCACATAGAAATGTGCCAAATTAATACTATATGTAAAGTAGTATTAATTCAAAAAACATTATTGAGTGCTAAGCATTGAAAATATATGGCCCTTACATAATAAATGATTAAGTACACACATAAATATTAGGTTAACACCATTAGTTGTAAGGGGCATAATATGAGAAATTGCATGCAGTCAAAATTACTCTTACAGTATATAACATAAAATAATATATAAAAGAAAAGTAAAAATTCTGCTTTGACAAATGCATAGATTGAAGGAACAGAAGAAAACACTACAGATCAGGAGGGCCCTGATTTTTTTCCCCATTTACCTCTGTTCATCCAGATTAGACTGATATGGGGGGAAATAAATATGCAAATATAAATTGACCTACAATTAAAAAGCACATATACATTAAATAATTTTAAGAAATCTCTCTAGTAAGACTCCATCTGTGCAAGACACAAATATGTACTAGAAACCTTGACTGCCTTGAGACTTAAATAAGGAGGATGCCTAAATATGAAATAACTGCTGATTACGATACTTATTTTACATATCCTGCCAGGCTCTTGCACTTCTCAAATCACTCCCAAGGAGTCAGTTAGGTACGCTTAAAGCGAGGGTAGCTTCTAAGTCCACTGGAGGACCATGACCAAGGCACACGGTCAGGAATTGAAATCCCAGCCTGTTTCCCAAGCGCTGAGCACACACGTGTGGGGTGACGTGGGGTTGAGAGATTGGAGGGGAAGCGAATTTTGCTTTGCTAGTGCCATTATTATCTAGTTATGTTTTTACAAATTTATAACTTTTGTTTCTTTCCATTTTCTTCCACAAAATTGCTACAAAGGATGCTAAGGCAGGCCTTCTAATTAATAGGGACTATAAAATGAGATCTCTTAGATATACAACATGGCTAATCAAAATTATGTTAAACTGAGCAGAGTTCTGAATATTACTAGATTTTTTAAAAAACATATATTCCTTACAAAGATAGGCTATTATGAGAGTAAATAATTCTCATTTTCACCTACCCCGTTCTGTATGAAAACTGGTATGGTGCAACATATGGGGGTGTTTGGTGGTAGGCAATTCACACGTGCATGTCTCCCCAATCTCTGTGTCTTTCCCTGTGCATTTAACAGCTCAGAGAAGACTTGCAAAGTTGGCAACCAATTCAGCAAACAAGTTTTAGAGTGAAGGATACCACTCTCTTAGACTAACCCTTCTTGGTTTGCCAGCCCTAGGTCTCCAGAGGATGACAATGTCCTAATCGCTTTTATCAAGGCATGAGGTTTAGTGGGAAGGCAAGTCAACAGGGGTTCCTAGACTCAGCTGTCAGTGTTGCCACAGGGAGGGCGGGGGCTTCCCATGCTGCCTGTAAGAGCAGATGTCGAAAAGCCCAACCACACCTCATTATCACAACTCCCAAAGGTCCTTTTCACAAAAGTGGAGGTTTTGGCAGAGATTCCAGTCAAATCATCTGCTCATCATTCAGCATTCCACCTGCTGAAATGCCCTTAGGAGCTTCTGTTGGATGGGTATCACTTTCTGTCTCAAATTGCCACAGAACATTCTGGTGACCTGCTTTAAAAGTGCGGCTTTGTGTTAGAATGGGAGGTAGGTAGCATGTGAGAAAAGGCACTAAGAATAACACTGTTAGAAAGTAGGAGCTTATGTGTATATATATTAGGTAGGTCTGAAAATGAGCAAGAGATCTAATGAACTGCTTTATCTCAAATATTAACCAGATTCTTTTTTGTTGTACATCATGTTAAACAGAAGTGGGCAAACCATTAAACAAACAATCCAAAATCCATGATTTTGTACATCAGAGACCCGGTACCTGATTCAGGGATTAGTCTGCAAGGAAGTCAGTGGGCCATATACAGCACATGATGGAATACAATATAAAACACAATGTAATATTTGTATGACATGAAGTAGGAATTTTAACAATTAGTGCTACAGCACTAGGCTATATGTATACAATATAAATTCACAACCATAAACGTTAAGTTCATGAAAAAATTCTTTAAAAAAAAACAGTACTTTTTCCCCTAAGTTTTTATAGGATTTATAATGTACTTTTGTAATTTTGTGGACTGCTTCTCCCTAGAAGACAAGCAGGTGGTAAAAAGTCTGAAAAATAATTTATAGGATTAAAGTTAAAATTAGAAAATTTTAACCATTATACCTTTTCTATAAATTGGCAAAAACAGTCACTGCCCAACATTTCTGACTGAACATCACGGTTCAGCTCATTGTCAGTGCAGCCTAAGAACCACTGTTGCTTCCATCGCTGTTTCGGCGATCACGTCTTTCATTACTCTAAGTGCCAGGCACTGCGGTAGCCGCCGAGGATGTGAAGTCGGGCCAGACATGAACCCTCACCAAAACTTACTTAAGGTTTTTTTAAGAGAACCACAGACAAGTAAATCAGTGATGACTAGCATATAACTTCAATGATAGAGGTATGCACAGGTTCCTGAGGCAGCACAGAGCAAGAGCAACTAAATCCTACTGAATCCTATCAAGGAAAACTTCCTGAAGGAGGTGATGCACTTATATCAGAGCATGAATAGGGGCTCCTTGGAGGAAAAAAAGGACATTTTAGGCAAAGGGAGGAGTAGAGTCAAAGGTCTGGGTACTCGGCATAGGACGTTATGCGTAAATATGATTGAGACTGTATTGGTTTTCTGTCATTGGCTGTTAACAAATTAACACAAATTTAATGGCTCAAAACAACACCCAGTTCCTAGCGCACAGTTGTGTAATCAGAAAATGAGGCATAATCTGGCCCTGCTGGTTTTCTAGGACCCCTTCCCAAGCTCATTTTGATTGTTGGCAGGACTCAGTCCCCTGCAGTTGTAAGACAGAGGTGCCCGTTTCCTTGAAGGCTGAAGACGGGGGGTCATGCTCAGTTCTAGAGGCCGCTTGCTTATCTGGCTCTCCTTCCCCCACCTTCTAACCAAGCATGGCAGGTGGAGTCGTTGTAAGGCTGTGAATCTGACTTCCCTTCTGCCTCATCTCTTCTCTGAGTCTCCCTTCTGCTTTTCAATGTTACTTTTAAGAGCTCGCATGACTCCATTGTGCCACTGAGATAATCCAAGGCAAACCCCCTACTTTTAGGATGATCAGAAATCTTAGTTCCATCTATAAAGACCCTTCAAGCAGTGCATCAATTAGTGTTTGAGTATCCAGGGTTAGGAATCTTAGGGGAACACTTTCAGAACTGCAGCTATTACAGAGGTATGTTTTAGGTTGTGAGTATGGGAAGATCTTGCTAACTGTGAACAAGTAGTTAGGCAGTGAATACATGGAACAAGTGGGGATTCTGACAAATGGGGCTGTTAGCCATCAGCCCCCTCACTTCCTACGTGCCAACACCAAGGCCAAGCGTATGGGCCCTTCCCTACCTCTCCCTCCCCCTTCTCGCAACATACTACTCAGTTTCATATTAATCTTTTGTGACTTTATTCCTTATCTGGCCTGCCTTTGATCCTAGCTTTTAACCCATTTCTGTGGTTCTCTAGGCCTGGAAAACTTACTCCTGGTCTCTTCAAATAAGTTCTCCCAGATCCTCAGTAAAGGCCCTGGCACAGCACTCCCTAGGACCATTCAGTTAATGTTTACATCAAACAACACAGTGATAATGTTTGAGGCAGCAGGAACTAGGCAAATACATGTTGAGCACATGTGTTTACTATAGCTCAGTGCTTTA
This sequence comes from Mormoops blainvillei, assembly GCA_004026545.1. Classification (NCBI taxonomy): domain Eukaryota; kingdom Metazoa; phylum Chordata; class Mammalia; order Chiroptera; family Mormoopidae; genus Mormoops; species Mormoops blainvillei. Next base: position 37,373 of record PVJD01007198.1, on the reverse strand, counting down.
TAATTAATCACACTCAGCTTCAAGTCACCTAAAAATATGAGAACCCTCAATTAACAGCTATGCAAAGTAAATAAGCATGCGGAATTAAAAGAGCGGTAGGCTAAGACGGTACCACAGCGTACCGTGGCCCAGGCAGCAATAATCATAGAGACATGGATCCAATAATAAGGTATGCCTGAATGAACAACGATCTATTTATAGACTTACCAAATAATGCAACATAGTCATTCACTGGGAAAAATATTAGAAATACTCCATAATTTAAACTGTTATCATCTCGAACTGAGGATTATTGGCAAAGTCTTGCTTTTTTCTTTACAGCACATATCTGAGTATTCTAAATCCCTCATGACTATATATATATACATGCATGTTTATGCATAATAACAGCAACTGATGATTATAAATGGTCATAATGATGTCCATGGGAGAATTTTAATATCTTAAAATACAAAACAATAATGGTATCTATTAAGATAAGGAAGGCACGTCATAGATTTAGGGAGTTATTTTAAATTAACAATTTGCATTACAAGGTTTTTGTTTAACTAAACATCAAATGATGTTCTTTCTATGTATAGGAGCAATGTGCCACTGGCCAACTCACCTTACTTTTCCCAATCACTACAACCAGGCTAAGAGATATCTGCATCCTATGTTGTAATTTAGGACAACTCTAGGCATGTCAGGAGGTAGAAGCCTGAATTATCTGTCAGGTTCTTTTCTTGTTTTCTGTAATAACTTCATAATGCCTCAAACCTTTTGGTATGTAGAAAGAACATGATGAAATGTCAGGCAGTTTTATTTTTTTTCATTGATGCTACAAAATCTTACTGAACAAGATAGGTTAATATGAGCTGCATATGGTTTAACAAAGGGAGAGTCGTAATAGCGATGGTGATGATTGTGGCAGAGATGGCAAACTTTTCACCAGAACTGCGTGCTCTCATTTATCAAGTATCAAGCTAACCCTGGGAAGTGGCTACCCAGCCTGGGACCACGTTTCCTAGCAATCCTTGCAGCTATGTGAGGTCACATGATTAATTCTCCCCAATGGAATATGAGCTGAAGTGATTTATTTCACATCTAGGCGATGGTAGTTATGAAGTAATGCCTTTTCCACCCTCTTTTTAGATTCTCTATCTAGATGAAGAAGACACGGAGATCTTAAGGGATAGCCGAGTCCCCAGATGAAAACAGCCTGGCTCCCTGAATCACAACACGGAGGAGAGCCACCTGCTAACCAGAACAGTTCATGTGGGACTGTTTATTCCACTAAAATCTTAAGAGTTATTTGTTACCACAGCTAGTGTCTCTCTAAATAACACAGTGATGAAGAGAGCCAGTAATAATTTATATACTCCATCCCATTTAAAGTGTTTCTCAGATTCTCAGAGGTAGATACATTATTTCCTTTAAAAGTAAGAAAACTATAATGTTGAAGGATTGAAAAAGTTATCAACGCTAATTAAAATCTTACATCTTTTATGTGGTAGGTTTGGGAATCATGTCTAGGATCTCTGACTTTTCAACCCATGCTCTTAACTACAATGTGATATTTACAGGTTTGAAATTGTTTGAATGACCTTATCCAAAGAGTTTGGTTAATGAAATCATGCCCACCTAGAGGGAATGTTGAAGTTTAATATATCAGTCAATGAATTGCATGATTAGGTTCTCTGCTTCAAACCTGGTGGTAATACGGAGCTGGCAGAGACAAGTGGATTAGATGAGAGAAAATGATCAAAGCATGTATTATTAAAAGAATACAGAAATGACCTGGATCTTACAAGTGAAGATCAAATGAAGCTAAATGTAAGTTTCTATCATCCCAGTTCATAAACAAATTAAGTACAGAATGGGAGAGACATGGCTTAGCTGTACTTTACATGACAAAGTATAGTTGTAAGTATATTCAACATAGATCAATAAATTGATGTGATTATGAAAAACGAATGTAATCTTGGGCTAAATTAAGAGTGCATCTAAAACATGAGAAGAGCTAGCAGAGCTCTTTTCTGTGTTGGTCAGATTTTCTGTGTTGGCCATCTATGGCTGAAATAATGAATTCTGTGGTGAAGCCATATTTTAAGAAAAATATTGATGTAATAGTGACAGAGATAATGAAGTATCCTGAAGTCAGGTCAACTGTAAATGTTTGCCCTGAGAAGAAAGTACCTAGGTGAATTATGTTATGTATTTTTCAATATATAATAGCTTGTCATACGAAAGAGGAACTTCTGATGTGGCTGCAGCAGTTGGAACAACAGTCACAAAAATGCAGCTCTACAGAACTGATTTCAGATCACTGGAAGAAAAAAGTTACCCCCAAAATCAGACCTGTAGGGAGCTAGGCTGGGCTTTCCCTTAAGGTAATGAGATCTTCATCACTGGAGGCCTGCAGGCCAATTCTTGACAATTCATTGGCAGAGTTGTACAGAACAAACCAGTGTTGCTGAAATTAATAAGATAATGATTACATTCTCTTTTAAACCTGAGAAGCTATAAGTAAATGAGTGATTTGTAACTTTATATTTTAATCAATCCATACACTAATCAGTCCCTACTTTGTAAGTTGTTAAGACTGATCATTAATAACTTTCCTGAGACATGAAAGAAGGAATGTGAGGGGTTTCAGCCTGACAATGCCAGCTCACCACCATTAATCAAATTTGCAACAACCACTTCACTCTACCTGCAGAGGCCCAGACACAGGCAAATGTAGAACACAAATAAGCTATAAATGAATAAATATTCAATTACAGCACAGGTTTGTGATATGTGTGCAGAAGGAATGGGTTACTTTTTCTGCAAAGAAACTGCTCATTTTGCATTGAACCATAAATGAGCTATAACAGTACATCTTTTCTGTAAAGTAAAAAAGGAAGATGGATGTTCAATAATATTTTGCCAAGCATATTTTCTTCATCTAGCAGATTTAGATACTTAACCATTTAGCCCAAAATAGTTGTCCATCTTTCTGCTCTAAAGCAATATTTTCCTCCTGATATGGTCTGTGCTGCATTGTAAATAGAACGCCCTGACAAGAAATGCAGTAAAAAATGCTCCCGGGCTTTTTGCTAGAGATGCTACTTGTATCTCTTTAATGGTTTGTAGCTTGATTTTGCTAATCTGAGAAATGCAGCTGGGACAGTTGCTTGTCAACACGAGAAACATGGTGGCCTTGACTGTTTTACATGTCAAGCAGACCGTTGCCCCTTCCTTTTCTTAGCTAGTCCTCAAAGTTACTATACCAGTCCTCAGTTGCTATGTTTTATATACTAACCTTGTCATTCTCTTTCTGTGTTTTATAAAATTATCTGAGGACAGCATTTTAATTACATAGACCATTAAAGAGATACAAGTATGACCATTACATAGCATTCTCTTCTTCACCAGCTGGAACTCCACAGTACTGAGGACACCGAATAGTGCCAAGAATGAACCGCCAGAGTCAAGTGAAGACCGCTGATTTTAATGCCCATACAGGATTATTTTAAGAGAAAAATACTTTTTTTCATTTAAGTAAGCTAACATTTATGAGCTGAAAACAAGTGCTCTATGCATGGAGTCCCATGGACTCCAGGTTGTTACTTGAACTCTCTTTCCCCTTACAAATATGTAAGGCAGAAAATCAGTCATGCTGCAAAAATACACTTGAGAGCCGAACTCTGGACATGATGATAAAGATCCATGGATTAACAAATCATAGCTCTTTCCACGGAGGAGTTTGCAGTTTAATGGGGATCTCTAGGCATGAGGTTACTAGTTGAAAAAGACTTTCACACTAAAGCAATAATGAGATACCTTCTATACATTTCAATTGAACAAATAAGTATCAGTCATTCACTTATTCATTCATTCCATGGATATTTATTGAGCACCTACTATGTGCCAAGCAATATTCTAGGAGCTGAGTATACAGCAAAGAACACGGATGTAAAAAATAATCCCTGCCTCTGCAGAGCTTAAATTGTACTGCAAACAATAACGTTCTATTCTAGTTAGCCCTCAATGATGCAAGCAGTCTCACGTGTCAATGGTGAATGCATAAATTAGCAATAACGTTTGAGAAAAATTTTGAAATACATATGAGATTAAGCTGCTTCTTTAAAAAAAAATCAAACAAACATAAAACGTTCTTTAGCCCCATCTCTCCCTTGAGCTTCTATCTTTTCTCTCTTCTTTCACAAACTTCTTAAATAAATCATGTACACTTGCTGCTCCTTAACTTCACATTAAATCCAACCATCTCCAAATCATTTATATATCATAACACTACCGTAGTAACCTCATGCATAACACTAAACACTAAAAACCATCCATTTCAATCAAACCAACAACCACTTTTCCAGGATTTTTCTTGTATGACTTCTCAGCAGCATTTGTCACTGTTGGATACTTCTTCCTTTTAGAATTCTCTTTCCTTTGACTTATGATACCATTCTTCTGATTTCCTCCCATTTGTGTTGTCCATCTTTATTAGTCTACCTTTTCCAGCTCTACTTCCTTTACCTGACCAAAAATGGTAGCATTCCTTGAGCCTTGAGCATAGGTAATGTTCATCCAACTCTACAGTCTGTGCTCAGGTAAAGCTCATTAATTCCCATGATGTCTGCAATCATCTGTTGGCCACAGATGTCTGATTATTTATCACCAGCACTGTACTCTCATCTCTTACGGATCCTTAAGCCTGGGCTGGTCTACTTCCTGTCATTGCTGACATTTACTTCTGTGTATCTTTTAGCCATCTCAAACTCAACCTCAGAGTCTCCATCCCTACCCTCATTAAACTCCTCCTCTTCCAATGCTCCCTGTTTTAGCAAATGCCACTGAAGTCTACCCAGTTTCACAAGCCAGAATCTTGGGTTCATCCTTGGTTCCTCCCCATTCTCAACTCCCATCACTAGTTATTGCAAAATCTTGTCAATCCAACCTCCAAGCCATCTCTCAAATATCTTCCCTTCTCTCTGTCTCCACCATAACCACCGTATGTAAGCTCCATCTTTCTCGCCCTGAACTCCCAACTGATATCTCTGTAACAACTCTTCCTCCTTTTCAAAACCTTTTCGATTTTCTAGTCAAAGTAGTGCATCAATCTGCTTTTGGTAGGTTTTTATACTCTTAGAAATCAAAATAGTTAACATGGCTTTAAAAAAATATTTTAAACCTTGCCCTTCAGCCTCTCTGGATGTCACTCCCCACCCCACTCACTCCTGCTGCTTTAGCCAAAATCATGTGACTTTGAGGTTCTTATACTTCTCTGATTTTTTCTCTGGATCATCAAACATTCTGTTCCTTCTCCATGAGACTCCAGGCTCTGTTGCCAATGCCAGGGAAACCCAATGACTGACTTTCATCTTCAGATGCCACCATTCATTTTTAAAGGGGCCTTACCTGGCCTCCTTGGTTTAAGCCAGGATTTTCCAATGTCAGATAATCTCAATAAATAAGTTCTGTATAATGCTTATTAAAATCCTTCTCATACATCTGCTCTGAGCAAATATGTTAGTATCTTACTATCTCAAGAGACTACCTCTGACTATCCACTCTAAGTTACCATCTTCTAATATTCTCTATTATAGTGCTCTCATTCTGCAAAATAGAGAATATCAGAGTTTGGGGGGAGTTCTAACTTAAAAAGGGTAGCCAGGGATAGCCCTTTGAGATAGTGAGATGATGTCCCACTGCAGGAGAAAACACTTTTATTGTGATATTAAATACCATTGCTAAGAAGCTTAACTTAGAAGAAGTCTTTTGGGTATCACACTCATAATTTTTAAAATTACTATAAAGTTATAATAATTAAGACAGTGTGGCACTGGTATATAGACTAAATAAACAGAAACACATAGACCAATGAAATAGAAGAGAGTCCAGAAATAAACCTGGCATATAGGATCAAAAGATTTTCTCAAATAATGTTGGCAAAACTGGATATCTATATGCAAAAGAATGAAGTTGGACCCTGACCTTGCAACAAAATATACAAACATTAAGTAAAAATGGATCCAAGAGCAATGATATAAAAGCTAAAACTATAAAACTATTATAGGAAAATGGGAAAGGCTTCATGACATTGAAAATGATTTCTTGGATATGACACTTAAAGCACAAGCAACAAAACAGATGGTTAAACTGGACTTCATCAAAATGAAAAATGTTTCATCTTGAAACTTCATTTCTTCCTCAAGAGACACTGGCAACAGTGAAAGACAACACACAGAGTGAAAGAAGAATATTTATAAATCGTGTGTCTGGTACTAGGTTAACATCCAGAATATGTATTAAAAAAACACTAACAAATCAACAACAGAAAACAAACAACCTGACCAAAAAGGGTCAATGACTTAAAATGGACATTTCTCCAAAGATGACCCATAAGTACATGACAAGATGCTCAACATCACCAGTTATGGGAAATACAAATAATGACCACAATGAAATACCACTTCACATTCAATAGGATGACTAATATTTTTTTTAAAGTAAAATACCAAGTGTTGGCAAGAATGGAGCACTTGTGCATTGCTGATGGGGAAGTGGTATGGTATGGTGATTTCTCAAAAAAAAAAAAAACCCCACAGAATTACTATATAACCCAAAGATTTCACTTTGGGGAAATAACAAAGCAGGGACTTAAAGAGATATTTGTATTCCAACATTCATAGCTGCATTATTCACAATAGTGGCCCCAAGGGGGTAACAACCCAAATACCCATCAGTTGACGAATGGATAAACACAATGTGGTATACATACACAATGGAATTCTAATCAATTTTTAAAATGAGTTCTTGGGCGTGCTAAAACATCAACGAACATTGAGAATGTTATGCTAAGTGAAATAAGCCAGTTACAAAAAGACAAATATTGCATGATTCTACTATATGAAGCACCTAGAGTGGTCAAATTCATTGAGACAGGGAGCAGAATGGTGCTTGCCAGGGGCCAGGGAAGGAGTAAATGGGGAGTTAGTGTTTAATGGATACAGAGTTTCAGTTGGAAAAAATGAGAAAATTGTGTAGATTAATGGTGTTGATGGTTCCACAAGACTATAAATTAAAGACTGCAATTAACATCACTGATCTCTACATTTAAAAGTTATTATATTGGTAAATTGTTCTATATAATTTAAATTGATTAACCTGTTATATATATTTATCACAACAAAAAATCTAAGAGGATATTTTGGGTTCAAAAATTCTAATTTGGGTAATCTTTATAAATAAAATAACATGAAAAATTTGAAAAAGCTTAATGCACAATGTGCATGATTATTTAAAATAGTATAACACTAGGTGGAACTTGAATGCCTAACAATGAAAGAGTGGTTAATTGAACTAGGTTAGGATCACACAGACTTATGATATAGTCATTGAAAAGATTTTAATGACAATGAGTAATTGCTCATGGTGTTAAGTGACATCATTTGGAAGACAGCATTAATATGTAGTAATAATAAGGTACAAACACACATGTTTTCAAGAGAAAACTAAGTGTTAACCATGGCTTTCTCATGGTGATTGAAATATGAGTGATGTTTCTTCTTTTTATTTTCCATTTCTTTAATAACACACACAAGCTTCTTGTACAAATAAAATGTTTGGGGAGCGGGGGTAAAATAGTCCCAGCAATAGGTCCTGCAAGGATTTTTCTACCTGGACTAACTGAATACAGTAACTTAGGAAATAAAACGACAATTTGGAACTTTCGAGAGCAGAGCACTTTTCCTTTAGTTCTGACCTTGCTAGGTACTGACCTACAATGAGGATTATGCCTGTTGTGACCTGCATTACGTAATTAAACCTTAGAACTGTTATGCGTGCATATCATTTTCTTTACGCTTCTGGGGAAGAAACTAAGGCTCAGGAGGACTGCATAACTTGCTACAGATTGGAAGTGGCAAAGAGGAAACTAGTATGCTGATCATCTGATCCCACAGTCAATTTTTCACCTTATTAACCTCCATTCATATTGAAACCAGTGGAGTGTGCCTGGGCATCTGAAAAATTGTATTAGTCTCTGGGGCAGGGGGTTTGATATAAGAACAATTCCACACATCCAACAGAGCTGCGCTATGGTATACAACAAACTAATCTTTAGTATGATAAAGTACATTTTACTGCAAACAATTTCAGGTAAAAATACGTTCAGAACAAATTACTCTAGGAGTTACCCTACTGTATGGATCCCACACTTCTGAGAAACTCAAGTGGAAGATGTAAAAATCCTCCAAGAGCTGCGGCAATCTTTATAAGAAGAGCATTCATTCAACGAGCATTTATGAAGCAACTACAGTGGACGAGATAGCAATGCTAGTATGGAACCAAAATTCATAGGCTTTAAATTTTGACAGACTGGTTATATTTTTAGTTATTTCCATATTTGATAAGAAGCTTTATAAATTCAGGTAGGGAGGCTAACTTCGGAAAGAGAGTACTTGGAGAATTCTGAGCCAATGCTGCTCCTCTGATCCATTCAGTGAGGAAGGTTTTGCGGAATGCTTAAATTTGTGAAAGTAAGAATCTGACCAGGGGGCTAATAAATATAATCTTTTAACTGCAAGGCCAGTAGCAGCGTGACTACTTAGGTAATAAAGCATACTTATTTTAGAAAATTTGATTTGTTCATTTAATAACAGACCAGTCTTGTGTGATTCACCCCCAAAGACCGTGACCTCTTTGGTGAACTGCGAGCATTTTCTGTGCTCAGGCTGGCTCTCCCTGAAAGGCTTTTATTAAGGAGATTCAAGTTGACCTTGGCATACCAGGTGTAAACGCAATGAGAAAGTTCATTTCTTCCACAAAAATTACTAGTAATTACTCTCTAAAATGTTCATTTTTGTAGATCTACTGTTTGTTTGTTTGTTTGTTTGTTTTACTTAATTGAAGGTGTTATGACAATGCAGTTAAAATGTACCGTCCAAGCATGGTTAGGTGATTCTCAGAGTATTTCCAGGACCACTTGTTCATACCTTCTGCTTCAATGATCCACTCTACCAAGGTCAAGGTTGCTAGTCCCCTAATTCAGAAACCATCTCATTATGCTCCAGAGCTTAGGGAATCTTCCCAGTTTGTTCCCTCCATTTCAAAACTCTCATCCCTTATTTCTGTCCTGTTGTCTTTGACCAGGGTTTTAGTCCGTGCCCTCAGAGTGGTGTAGCCCCATGGCTTTGGTTTGTATTCCAGCCCCTTGGTGCTGGCTCTTACGCATCTCTCATCCCACCGTATATTTCATTCATTCCAGGGCCACTGAGGATAAAGCAAGCATTGTGCTCGATCCCACCCTAGCTCCTTCTCCATTTCAGCTAATGTGAGACACCTCCCCCATGTTTGGGAAGAGAGAAAACAAGAGGTTGTTCCCATGTAGGGCTCAATGCTAAATGAAAACAAACAAAAATACTTGAGACAAAATCCAGCTGACTTGTCACATTAAGATAAGTGGTTTCAATACTCTAAATGCCATTACAAGATTAGATATATTTGTCTTAAAACAAAAAATAATCAGGATACTGCACAGAATATTACCCTTTAGAGCCCCCAGTGGCAATCCAATAATGCCACTGAAGTTAGTACCTTGTGGTGATGCTCACCATTTCATTTGGGGAGGGGTCAATAAAAGCTTAGTCAATCATTTTGGCTTAAGTAAATTAAGTAAGGTCAGCTTTTCTGTTTTCAGGTTCGAATTCCATAAACTCTCACAAATAAAACTGGTGACTATCCAAAATCTTTATCATAGTGCTTTCAATGGCATCACACATTTACCTAGTATTGCTTCTAAGGCAAAGCATGCAAAGATAAGAATTTATTTACTGACTGATTGCATTATCTCTTTGTAACTTCAGAGAAAGATCATTTCAGAAAGGCAAACAGCTAAAAATGGAACCACAGGTGGAGAAATGTAGAGTTCACTGTGGAAAAAATGAGTTTACAGTATTTCCATGCTCTCCATGTCCCTAAATGTTATGCCATGGAATCATCTTTTGGACTGAAGATAACAGTGTGGTGATTGCTGGGAGGAGGGAGTTATAAGGGGACTGAATGGTAATGGAAAAAAAAATACATTAAAGATTAAATCAATTGAAAAATAAAAAATAAAATAAATAAAAACCAAAAAAAAAGAATTATAAAGAGTCTTGGTGAGCAATTTAAAAATGACACACTTATTGCTGAAGAAATTTTATCTTATTTCTTAAACGTAGCTGGTCTAGACTTCTGTTAAAATGCAAACATTATGGATTTTCTCAATTGTTCTCTTTCTTCCCAAGAATATATAAGCTTCATAGCAAGGCAGCTCTAAAGTTTTCCAGCTGATTTCTTCAAATGGTAAAGCCTTCTTTAAGATTCTACAATGGAAACATGAGTGAGTCAGAAAAGAAGGCTTAGGCTGTCTGACCGGGGATATGTTTGGTCCGTGCGCTAGTGCTGCAGGAATTGCCCATATGCATTTATTTGATGCTGCTGACCAGTCAAAATGCACTGAGCATTGGTGAAGTTTTTCTAGGATACACAAGCCACTTGGAAGAAGCTGGTATTTTAATATTTTGGTTTAATAATTAATTTTTTAATTTGTATTCAGTTTATTTACATCAAAACAAAAAATAAAAATACCAAACAAAAACACAACTCACCCATTTCTCTTACTCTCCTATGCACTACCTCTCAGGGTTCTCTAAGAGCTCTTTTTTTTTTTAACTCTTCCTGACTTATTTCACCTAGCATAATACCCTTGAGGTCTATCCATGTTGTCTGTTGCAAATGGCAATATTTCATTCTTTTTTATGGCTGAATAATATTCCACTGTATAACTATATACCACGATCTCTTTAATGGTCTATTTGATGGACACTTAGGTTGTTTCCATGTCTTGGCTACTATAAACAATGCTGCAGTGAACAGGAGGTTGCATACCTTTTTGAGTTACAGCAGGTCCTCAAATAATGTCTCACTCATTGTCATCTCATTATAATTGTACCAAGATAAAAAGGAATTGGTTCCTGTTTGGTGCAACTGTCAGTGTGGAGTCTGCACATCCTCTCATGAGTTTTCTCCAAGTGATCCTGTCTCCTCCACATGCCAAAGATGTGTATGGGAGGTGAACTGGCATGTCTCAATTGTCCCAGTACCGGTGTGCAATGGAAGGCTGTCCTGTCTCAGGAGGGCTGTCCTGGAATGCCAGGATAGGTTTCCAGCCACCCTCAACTCTGAACTGGTGTAAGCACGTTGGAAAAGTATTCTTACTTATTTTAGTTACTCTTTCTTAAGTCTATGTGCACTTCACATTTATTTCAACATTTAATATAAGAAGCGTTTTGGGTCTATAATTAGAAGTTTGGTGAAGATTTTGTTACCAGAAATATGCCATAGGAGCTTAACTCTTGCTTTTATCAAATAGCCTATGGTAAAATTAATTTCATAACTCATTGTTTTGCTTAGAGTCACAATTTTGAAGAACTTATTGACAATATGAAGTTAAGGACTTATTGTAGTGTTTTCATTTTCCTTGAATAAACCCCAGAGGTGAACTTGTAGAGCATATGGTAGTTATAGTTTTAATTTTTGATGAACCTCCATATTGCTTCCCACAGTGGCTGCCCCCATTTACATTCCCACCAACAGTAGGTAAGGGTTCCCTTTTCTCCCCATACTTGCCAACACTTGTTATCTTTTTGATAATAGCCATTCTAACAGGTGTGAAGTGATAGCTTGTTATAGTTTTTATTTGCATTTTCTTGATTATTATTAATGTTCAGCAAAAATAATTAATTTTAAGGATGACAAGTACCTAATACCCATGCAGAAGGTCACACAACTAAATGCACATGAATCTACCTTTATGAAATGGCAGCAAGATGACATCAGAGACATTTTCAATGGAATAAGTGAAGGGCCACTGCATGGTCAGTGTTCATTTAAACTGAGAGCCACATAACCTCATTTGAGTATTCATCTAGTCAATCTTTTATTTATTTATTTATATTTATTTGTTTATCTATTACACCTATGCCATCTTAATGCAACAGTAAACAGATATATCTGGCAGGAAGAAAGAAAAAGTTACATATATATATATATATAAATAACTATAACAAGATATAGAACAGCAAATTGTGAAAGCAGTAAGTTTTTGACAACATAAGCTTCTGCACCAGAGCGACCCAATCAGTGAGTTAATGGATATGCATTAGATCAGATCATGAGAGCTAAGAGACAGGCTGAGTGACAAGTGAGGGAGTATTCTATCAGAAAAGATTAGAGAGGAGTTTTTCTGTCCAACACCCTGCAGTTCTCAGGGGAGGAGAAAAATAATGTACCCTGAGGCTGGGTACCAATTTCCACACCTGGAGAGAACTCGGAGTCCTTCATTCAGAAGATCCTGGAGAAAGCAGGGAGAGGGGGACCAAGGAGTGGCACCCACCTCAAAGTTTGTATGAAGGCATAAAGAAGGTCACTGTGACAACTGTTGTAGAAATGAATGGGCAGGGTAGACCACAAATGCTCTAATCCTGTGCAGTGGTCAAAGTTGCTGTGGTTCTCTTCTTGTGTCTCTCACTAGTCACTCTTGGTTTTATTTTTACTTATTCTTATATGTAGTTCTTTAGGATGTCCACATACTCTGGAGCTCTAGTGGTTTCAAATAATAGGGAAATTCCAGTGACTCCCGAATGACTGAATAGAACCCAGTTGAATTTCTTTATCCAGTTTTCAACTGTATTCCTCTGCTCCGATACCGGATAGGAACACAATGGCCTCAAACCATAAGGTATAATTGATCTTACCACCACCCTGGCCACATAATTCTCGGCTTCCTGAACTGTGGGTCTTGGTGATCAGGATCTAATTCATCATATGGGGTAAGTAGGCATATTCAATAACAATTAATAAATGCATTAATCTACCATAACCACAAATCAACAATAGGGAATCAGTATAACTAAACAGGTGAAGTGAAAGTGAAGAATGGAAACTAAATGAAACTATAGTAGTAACAATGGCTAACATGTAATAAGTGCTTCCTCTGTGCTAAGCATTTGCTAAGTGCTCTCCCTTCATTAAGTCATTTAATCTCTATCCTTACTGAATGTTAACTACTAAGCACTAAGCTAGGGTGTGTCTCACAAACATATGCATTTGGAAATGAAAGCATACACAATTCGATTGATTTAATTCACAAAACCCCTACAAAATGGACATTATTCTCACTTTCCTTTTAATGTAATGGAAGTAATAAAAATAAGAACAGCTAGCATTTATTATACTACTGTGACCCCAAGTTCCATGCTAAGTAATTTAAAGGATATAGGTTATCAGCTCACTTTACTAATATGGAAACTAAGCCTATGTTACATATGTAATTACTGAGTAACAGAATTGAGATTTGAACCCAGCACTACACAAATTCAACTTCTTTCCACTGTAAATAAAAAAGGTTAACTTATCTGTATCATTTTTTGTTTATTAGTATAGGGACATGTGCAATAAATTTCAGATACATTTTCATCAAAATGTAATTACAGTCACAAACTTGCACTAATTAAGTTGCATTTACATTAAATATTAACTGGGAAAAATCTATTTTTGGTACCAAATAAATGAGGTGTTATTCACTATCCATAATAATCAATGCTCATGAACCCTCCTGATTATAATCACTTAATCACTGTGTAACCTTTGGCACACAACATCTCTGTTTTTTCAACTGTAAAATGGAAATAGTAATAAATATACCTAACAGCATTGGGTCTAAGTAAATCAATAGATTTAAAAATTTTAGAAGAGGCTGTGGCACCTGGGCTCAATAAATTTTATATTATTGTGATTACTATCGCAGCTACAATAATTCCTTTCAAATCACCAACATGAATCAGGGCACTGACAGAGTAATTTCTTCAACAGTGTAATGAAATCCAACTTTATTCAATAGTTGTATTCCTGAAAAATTATGTACGATTCAAATTTTTAATAAAATAAATAGCGTTCTTTCTTAAAATAAATTTTACTGATGGATTTTCATTGCGCTGTAACCAACCATTTCCTTTTACCATTTATTATTTAAATTAAAATTTTAAAAGGTAAGGAAAAGTGGATTTTTATATATCAAATAGATATATCCAGAAACCTGGATTTTTATACATTAACTTTTCTGTATGTAAATTATATAACTATGTATATATTTATGGATGTATGTAGAAAAATGTACTTAATACACGAGTAAAGTAATTGAAATGCTCAGTAAAATGTCACCATTGGTTCAGAGATTTAAAAGGGTGAAGGTTGCTCACAAACGCATGAGCCTTACTCCACGGAGTAGCTTGGGCATCTACACATTCTCAGTATTTATTTTTATCCTTGGGACAGCTTCCGGAAATGTCATGTTATTTTCAGATTAGTGGCAAGGTCCTGCTAATTTACAACCTGCCACTTCTCTCTGTCTCCCCTGGGCCAGGGGTTTTTGGTGCTTTCATGAGCTCTCTGATGTGAAACTAGGAACCTGTGTGGAGATGAGCTTCACCCTAAACTGCCTGTATTTGCTTCTGTGCCTCCTCTGTCATTCCCACATCAGCACTTTGCTTCTCACTAGGTGTTTGGTTGCTCAGGTTCTTATTTTAAATTATTTTTAGTACCTCATGAACCATCCCAATTAACCTAACTCTGTTGATGATATCCACAAAGTTACAAAGTAATTAATAATAATTTTGTCAGCACTTTTACATTTAATGGTATGTTTAGGGAGAACAGGAAATATCCTTGTATTTTAGGGCACCAAGTGCTTATCCATAGGCAAGCAGAAATTACATGGTTCACAGTGTGACACCAAATCTTGTGATTATCTGGCTGCACATTATACTCATGAATTTCAGGCATGAATAGGCAAAGCCTTCATTAAAAATTATGGCCCACAGTTCAGGGAAAAAAAATGCTAACATCAAGAGTGAGGCTGGCATTTGGTGAGCTTTCAAAAGCAGTGCTCTGCTATTGTTTCAGCTAGGTTAACCATTCACACCTTTGCGTTCGTATTAGAAAATTAAACCATCTGCAGTTTTTGTTTTTGTTTTAAAAATGTTTTTTTTAAAGAGTAACTAGCGTGATTGAACATTGTTGGCTGCCGTTTCTAAAAGTAAAGTGAACGAGAGTAGAGTCCAACAAGCTGGCAAATAATGTTCCTCAAAGGAAAGAAAAAGGGAAGAAGGCAGGGATTTTAAGGCAGTAACGGACATTGCATCTAAAGAGAAGCAAGTGGCATTTTGAAGAGCTACCAGTGCCAGCCTTCCACATAGCATGGCTACAATATTTGGAGATTAAAAATGATGGCCACTCACCGCCCGCACTGTTGAAATGCTACTCCAGGATCCATACAATTCCCTACAATTCTCTCTCCATTCATTACTTTCCATTTGCTCCTCTTCTAATCATCCCAGTTATCATAGAACTTCCCTGCTGATCCCTCCTCTCACCAGTGCTAGCCATCACACACGTACCACCGTGCGTACTTGGGTGTTGGCATGTTGTATGATGCAACGCTTGCCCCCACCCACCCCCTCCACCTTTCTTCTTCACGCACACATTAGCTGCAATCTGTCTGCCAGGTGTCCCACAGCAACGATGCCAAAGGACAGGGCAGACGCTGGTGGCTATTGGCAACATGGTCCCTAACCCCTCTCCTGTGTTGTGTAGTCTCTGCTAATTGACTTTTTTAGGACTTCCTTGATAATTTTTCTTAAAAGTTCCCAAAAGCAATTTAATTTTTATAATAACAGTTATAAAGTTTATTATTTCCCATCTGTACTAAAACACCCGATACCCAACATTTAAAACTCAACAATATATGATTAATGTTTTTAGGATGCCATGGCAACCAAAGATTATATTTGAATTTGAATAAAAGAACTCAACCTCCCTCAAAAATCTTCTCTTTGCTGGAAAGAATACCAATATAATTTTATGTGGAATCTTGTCAAATGCATTCAATGAAATGTCAAACTATATTTTTAGCCATGGAGCTTGTTTAATCTCATAAGACTATCCCACCTTTGTGTTGACAAATGAACAGGACCGAAATATGAGGGATCTGAGCTGCTGTCAAGATCCACTTCCCATCAAAAGTTGCTGCTCTTGTGCAGTTGTTTTCTCAAAACTTCTGAATTAAAATCTACACTTACCTATGAGTCCCTTGAGTTTGCTACCGAATTCCTCTGTTGTCACACCTGAATTGACTCCACACTTTACCTTTACAAGCAAGTCAATGAGATGTTGTGGAATCATAACTCAGTAGGAAAATCAGATGAGCGGTGCCTGATAATTGCCATTGACCAGGAAAATGTCATCTTTACTCATTCCCTTCCCAAGTTGCTCTTGAATGGCATGTCTGGCCCAAACTCCCTCACCTTCATGTTTTTCTACATAAAATCCATTTTAGAAAATAGAAAATTAGTATTTTAACAAAATTTGCAACTTGAACTCTATCAAAATAAGCAGGACTAAAAGTGTATAACAAGAAAACTATTTAATTCAGTATCATATTTTTACCTCTAATAGTGGTAGATGAACTCTAATACTATTTGGAACTCAGGGCCCATCAGGAGGGAGAGTTATGAGACAAAGTTTTATGGCAGTGAAAAGTTCAAATTCTCTACTTTGTGTCAAGGTTACATTTTACAATTCAGCATTTTTAACACTACGCTTTAGTCACTTATTTTGGTAAATAGGAACCATGTTTTATCCACTCAAAATTTTCTTGTCACCTTCTGGAAGCATACATGAGATATAAGTATTCCTAAAGAATATAACCTTTTCACTGTGAATTTTCGTCACTAAACATAACATATAATTCAGATCTTACTTCTTATAAGCCTTGGAAATTCTGGCAAATGACATAATATTAACATCAAGTATATTTATACTTAGAGTGACCTACTTAAAGCTGACCTCATTTTTTTTTAAAACCTTCACTTAAATAGTTCACCATAAAAAAATCACGAGTATACAAGCTTGGTATTAGTTCATGTTTTGCTGAGCTGTCGGAATGAAAGTATAGAGAAAATAAAAAAGATGTAAAAATTAGTAAAAAGGCTTCATTCAGAAAATGCAAATTGCAAACTATATTTTGAGATGTCCTCATTTGTGAAACATTGTAATTTTTTAAATTAAGTAACACTATTAACAGTCATAATTCCACATGCTTTATCTTTCATCTCACAGCAGTTCACAGCCATATTTTCTAAGTAATAATTACTAAAAGTAAGCCACCCTCTGGGTGAATGGCAATAATACTTACTAACATTTAATGAGAGGTAAAGAATCGAATTAAAGCACAAGGGGAACTGGGGGAGCAGGTCATTCGTTGGTGGGAGGGTGAAACAGCAGGAAGTTTATGTAGATGACACTGTATTAGAATAGGCAACATGCTGACATGATTGTCCTCTGTGTCATGGGCTTGAAAAAGGCCAGGGAGGGGGTTGCCTGCCCTTCTGTCTACAGAGGCAAACTTATGTGAGCCAAAGCCTGGGCACGGTGACACTGGTCGGCTGTTTCAGCAAGGCCGGCATACCTTTAGGGAGGCCTGTTGAGTGTATCAGAAGGAGGTCACAAAGTTGCTCTGCAAGACGCCCAAATCAAGTACTAGACTTAGAACTGAAAGCTAGGTAAATGTATTGAGTGCTTGCTTACATTGCCCTGTGACAAACTGCGGACCTTTGGGTGCTGCAACTCAGTGAGGAAGCCAGCCCCTTTCTCATCCATCCTTGCCTCCATGCCTGCCACTCTGTTGTATAGCCTCTTGGCACCAGAAGATTCCTCCCTTTGGTTTCCCTTCAGCTTAATATCGATGGTTATGACCCCAAAGCATATGTCAAATTATTTCCAAACTACCTGGAATCACCTTACAGAAATGGTCCCAAACATGTCTTCATATTAGAATCTCTGGGAAACTTTTAAAAATTCCAAACACCCAAGGCTACAATCCAGACAAATTAAGTCACTGTCTCTGGGGTTGGACATAGTCATCAGTCGTCTTTGAACCTTCCCAGGTAATTCCAATGTAAAGGCAAATCTGGGAACCACACCACCTTATGGAATTCAGGTTAAAAAATGATTGGGGCAAGGAACTAAACAATAAGCTTGGTTACTGCATCTCGATAACTGCCTAAAAGTTTTATGAATTCTGATGCCTTAATGATATTTGTATTCATTGAAGATTTTCACAATGAATATTATTAAGTACCCATCTGTATACCATTTCCTTATGAAAAACCAAAGGTAGTCAGTCCATCAACAAATACAGCCTGAGCTGTAGGTCTCTCTGCTCCCATGCTGGTAATGGCTGACCTGACCACAGTAACAAACATTTTATTAATACTTTAGAAAGTGTTATTATGAAAATGTTTGTTTGTTTGCTTGTTTGTTTTTCCCACTTTAATCTTAAATGTTTGGATGGAATGAATGCCAAGTGGTACAAGGACTGAGGTTGTTTTTATCAGCTGTGATCAGAGTGCAGGGAGTTCTTCTCTTCCCTGCATTTTAGTGTTCATTACAGAGCAAGGAGAACCACACCTTTAGAGGTGGTCTAGAATGGCACTTGCCCCAAATTCACTCCTAACACCAATCTTTCAACATTCATGTTACGTCCGTTTCCAGCTTCCTTCCCCCTGTTTGGAAAGCACAAAACAGATGACCAGTGGGTAGAATTTGTGCTGAAGTTATACCCTACTTTACCTTCCTGGTATTTTTGTACTAAATGGAATTTTGACACCTCTTTCAGGGAATACTTCTCTGACTGAACACAGTTCCCTCCCCCCTCCATTCATGGCCTTTTACCTCCTACCAGATGTTTCGCACTTTTATTAGATCGCCCTGGCCCTCAGGGCATTGGAATTTGCAGCTCCAGTATTTATTATTTATGCAAGTTTAATACAAAAAAGCCACTGTCATTCATTAAAACCTCACCACAAATTAATGACTCAGGATACTGAAAGATGGTCGGGAAGATATGAACAGACCAAAGACGTTCTAGGACAACATCATGAGGAGCT
Source organism: Mormoops blainvillei (assembly GCA_004026545.1). NCBI lineage: Eukaryota > Metazoa > Chordata > Mammalia > Chiroptera > Mormoopidae > Mormoops > Mormoops blainvillei. The sequence continues at coordinate 18,345 of PVJD01007198.1, read as the reverse complement.
GGCTAAGCCAAGACCCTGGAGCGGATTCCTTTAATAAGGAAAAGGTAGCTTAAAATGCAATGACATTAAAATTCTATTTTTACCATATATATATAATATATTGTAATGTTTACTACCTCACACATTTGTTATTATTCTGTAGGTGTTTAGTATATACTTAGTAAGTAAATTATTCATCAGTTTTAATGAATACGTGAGCAAGACCCTCAGAAAGCTCTTAACACTACTAAAGGTCCGCAACTTTGCAGCATCAAAATTTGGTAAAATATTCAAAAATGATGTATAAAGACAACTTATTTGGTGAATTTACTCATGTAAAGCTATTTGTGGAAACAAAAGTAGTTCAAATGAAGGCAAAAAAAATCTGAGAAAATATTTAGGCTAAAATAGTATTAGAATTAAATTTGTACAATACCCATTTAGTAGAATACACTCTGCACTACACAGGTCCTTTGAAACTAGAGAAGTTATTTTCTCAAAAATATTGTGGTCTAGAGGCATAGTCAACTGGAGGTGTCAGCAATTTCAGAGAGACGCCAATGGCCCTGCCTTAGGGACTTACAGGGTCAAGAAAGGAAATGTGTGAACAGGTACCAAGAATAATTTTCTACTTATTTTTCTGTGTTCATATAATCAAAATAAAGGATTTATAAAAAATATTTTCTTTAATATACATAGATATATTATTTTTATTTTAGGAAAAAATAAGTTTTTAAATGCAATGATATTAAAAGACATTTTATATATCTACCAATAGAGTGAAACCAATTTGTAGGTCAAAAAATTATTTAAACAATTATATCATTTTAATTACACCTAGTCTCCAATCAATAGTCATCAGAATCATATAATAAACTTGTTTAATCAACTATAAGGTCATCATATAAATAGTCATTCAATAAAGGGATGAATTTAGATATTGAGCATTTGGTTAGGAAGAAAATTGGTTCATTTTGATAATGTTTTATTGAGCCAAAATAAAATGCATTTCTAAATGTGCACTTAGATTTGTTGAAAATCTTATATTGATTTTATCACCTGTAGTTGAAATTGAAAATGCCAAATAGAAAATGGGATAACTCTAACACAAGTCAAGGAAAGAAGTACTCATATCTTGAAAATTACTAGTTTTCATTTTTCTTCACTAGCTATAGGTTTCATAGTATCTTTTATGATGTATTTTAAAACCTTTATGAGAGGTGCTATTCTTTTCAACAGAAATAGATGGCATCTCTCCAGGTTTCCTATTTCATCTCGAGCACTTGACTCCTTTAGGCACTGCTCCTCACATACCCTCTCTCAGTGGTCAAGAACGACGTCAAGTTTTTAAGTTGGCACATGTGCTGGCCCCACTTTCTATGAGCCCTGTTCTGTCGCATCAAAGAAACTGCAGATGTGGACCTAACCTTCTGTTGTATTTGATACCTTCAGAAATGTCCGAAGTGTTGATTTGATATTGTCCTTAACTAGTAAGTTTCATTATTATTGTATTCTTAATTGACTCCTTTTCTTGTGCAATATCATATTCACAAAGCGACTTACAATGTTTAACTGAGCCACTTGCTACGCCAGTAAAGGGTGCTGGGGCCAGGTAGGGCCGAGTCTGGAATAAATCTTAACATACTTTGTCAGCCAGGGCAAAAAGAAGTTCTTTATTTCCCAGTTGGCATTCAGATATGCGAACACAGAAGAACATATGTCAGCGTGATTTTACTTAACCATCGTTATCAAAATATTCCCTCTGTTCGCTCAAATACTTCAGTCTCTTGAAACATGGTGTAGTAGCTCTCACTAAGGAGCAACAACTCAAAACATGCTAGGCACTTCACTGCTATAAATTTCTTTTTGATGTTTATAGAATATTTAACTACAAATGCAACATACACTGAAAATACAAAAATTTTAGTTCTAAAAATCCTTGGGGCAAACAACTGCTAAAAGGATAGCAATTCATATAAACAAGACAGAGCTTAATAACCTGGAAATGCAGTATCTGTCTTAATTATAGTATAACATAAAGGTATCCTTTTACTTTTTTCCAGTCCCAGAAATAAGGTGCTTTCAACCACCTATATTTGTCAAAAGGGAATAGAAATAAAAAGCTGAGTTTTCTAAATTTTGAACATAATAGTTTGGCTGAGATGTGATGGACTATCTCTTAGTACCCAAAAAGATATATGCATTCCCATCTTGCCAACTAAGGACAAAACTGAACAAATTTTATTGACACTCTGCCAGGAAAAAAAAAGTATCAAGTCAATTTCTATGTCTATATGTCATGTTTTTTTAAGATCTGTGATTAAATATCCCCCCCCAACATTATTTAGCCTGGTAGAATAGTACAGTAGTTAAAAACTTTGGAAGCTAATTGAAAGCTTACACACATACACACACACAAATGCTTGGCCCATAGAAAGAGACACTGAATAAGAGTTTTGAAAATGTTTGAGAGGAATAATCCAGCTACTTGTAAAATCAGTACAAAAAGAAGCATATAACTTCTTTTTTTAGGTTTTAATCCAATCTACTATTAACAACCAGGCCTCACTTCATTGTATTATTGACTTTCAGAGGAAAAAAATCAAATATCAATGTCTCCTGCCTTTTATTTAAACTACTTCAGGCAAATAATTGATAAATGGTACTTTTAAAAGTGTGGGACACTGTTAGAAAAATTATAAAGAATGGGTGGACAAAAAGGACTCCTTCCTTGAGGATGCATAAAGCAAGTAAAAGAAATAACACATAATAAAATTAAAAGATACTAAAACTGAGTTGGGAATGGAAAAGATGAAAAGTGAGCATCTCCTGCCTCTTATGAGAATGTCGTTCTACAAGAGACGCTCTCAGTGTCCTTCACATCTTAATGTAGTTAATTCAATCCATTTTCCTAGATGCCTTTCATGCTCTTAGAATAATATATTCCATAAATTTTTAATAAATGAATATAAATTACATACAATATACATACGACATACTATAGAATTTCAGACAGACACTAAACTTAGGGGAGTTTTAAGCAGAGCCAGAATTTGTGATTCTACCCTTACATACCTATATGCTATACAAAAATCTATTTTACTTCAGAGATCCTCTATTTTTTAATTTCACATCATATTCTGTTACTACTTTTAAAATCCAAGGGTCCTGAAAATTAAAAGACTCTTGATCCCCATTTGTGATGCTATCTGAAAATAGGAGGTTGGACTCTCTTGTCTGATTAATTTTTTAGTGAAAACTTATTATTTTGAAGGAACATGAAACACAATGATAAAATATTTATAGGAACATTAAAATATTTATACATGTGAAAGCAAAATAGTCATATTTGGTTCTAACTTTTCTAATGAATAAAAAGGTGATATAAAAACTAATTCCTCTGTTATGCTCTTTGAGTCAATCACATGACCAGATGATCTGGCAATGATTTTTGGCAATTACGGGTGCCATTGAATCTACTATCCTGGGTTTTGTCTGTGTGGGTTCAGTGCTAGCTCCCCACCCAGAGCCTCTTCACCTGCTGGTGCTCTGTATTCCCCAATACATACATAATGCCAGCTCGGTGGGCCAGGCCAAGGGTAGACTCTACCTGAAACCATATGACCACATCTTTGCCTACCTCCTTCTCTCTTCTCTCCTGCTTCCCTCATCTCCTTACAGGTTTCCATGGAGGGCACTTCCTTAATAAATCATGTCTCCCCAAGCCCCTGATGCATGCTCTTTTTCTAGGGAATCTCAATTAACATAAAACCTTTATAGAAAGGTAGCATATTACCCAATTACATTCTTGATCTAGTTTCATTTTCACTGCATAAAATAATGAAACGCAACTACAAATTCACCAAACATGGAGTTAACTACTCATGGAGGCAGCTGAAGTCATGAACTAGCTCCAAGGAACAGGTTGTGAAAGGGAGTAAAAGAGAAAAACTCAGAGGAATGCTGTGCCCTTGGGTCCAAACCCAGGGGTTAAATATCTAATGTGTGCCCTTCCATTAGTCATATGTACTTTTCTATGAGTTTGCTAACTCTGATCCTTCATTCCATGTTTCACTGTTTAAATTCCTTTCCATTATGAAGTTTGGTAAAGCTATTATTGCTCCTTTATTTTAGATACTAAATCAATTCGATTATGCTTTTTAAAATATCAGGGGAAGAGGAATCATTAGAAAGCTGGCATGATCATAATACAAATTGTCAAGTTCAATTCTAGAGAGAAAAACAAGCTAGATGTAATGTCGGTTATATTCCAGGTTATTGTTCATTGACAAACAGCATTTGAGAGCAGCCCACAAAATAGTGACATGTGTATAATAGAAAAATTTGAACTCAATAAACTATTATTAATTTGCTGAAGTGAAATAACACAGATAATCACAGTCCTGCCTCAGTTAGTATGCAATAAGCATGAGACAACAGAAAAACTCGCTCAATTTTGGGTTAGTGTGTATATATACATAGAAAAATCACAAAATTTTGTATTTTTATATTTAACCTAAAAGGAATAATTTACTCTCAAACACTGAAGAAATATTTTCCCCCTCTATTCTGTTCTAGATTTGTTAATAAATACTAACCCAGGAGGAATATAAATTATTCCGAAGTATACACTGTTCTTAATTCTCTCTGTTTCATCCACTGAAGTTTAGCCAATTTCTGTCTTCCATGGTAACAGCCATCTGCTTCCGTGGCTAAAGGGGTCTACTTCAACCTAGCTTTCTTCTGTCCCCCAAGCTGGGAGCAGAACTTACACCGCTGGCAGCAACAATGGCCGTTCAAGGAGCTCTCTGGTGGGATCTGAGCAGCTCAACCATTGCTTTTACCAGAGAATCCCTTTTGTACTCAGATGGTTACATCACCATTCTGAGAGAATTACCTCCATTCGAGGCTCTTTACAAGGATGAGTCCTCCTGGTTATGTAAACAAGCTCAGGAGAAGCAAGTGCATAGCCTTTCGTGGGGGGAGGTAGGAAGAATTGACATCTATGTGTCCTGAACGATACAGCTCTCCTCCCATCATCTCTTTAGCATTGTGTGAAGTCTGTTTTTTAACACTAAGTCACAAAGTGCAACGAGGGTAAAGGAAACGGAACGTAATGCTTATGCGCTCTCATGATCTGTGCTCTCATGATCTATCCATTCTGTCAATCACTATTTCCTGAGCACCTGCTGTAGGTCTGGTACTGTGTTGTGTGCTAAGAATACAACTGTGAACACACTTGGCACTGTAATTCCCCTCAAAGAGTTTACCATCCAGTAAGGAGGAGTTTTCAGCTTTGCTTCTTCAGTAAACAGTCTCTTGAAATGAGTATGATAGCGACATAAATAGCAGTTATGAAATGTCTCTGGAAAAATAAAAATATGTGAAAAATATTCGCCACTGTAATATTTAGAGAGATAATATAATATTTATGTATAAAGCAGTAACAGTTAAAATAGAAGGGTAAAATATATCTTAAAATTTTTTTTCTAAAATCATATTCGTGTTAGAGTTTCAATAGAGAGAAATAACTAAGCAAATTTAAAAGTTTTGTTTCTTGTTATAATCCAGCTACAGAGGCTATGTTTTATCCATATAAGGACATTTCTACATGAAAGTATTGACTAAGTTTGTCTGGCTCTAATGGAACTCTAAGTTTCAAGAAGAAGAAAGTCTGTTAAAATCACACACAATTTAAAAAATAAATGGTGATTATAAAAACATAAAATAAAGGTGAAGTCAATTGGCAAACAAGTAAATCGTTCCATGTGTGTATGATTAGCTGTAGCTTTGCTAGTAGTAGCATATTACACACACACACACACACACACACACACACAAATGTCCACAGACAATCGTTGGAAAATAAGTAAATATGTCAAGGCCAAACAAGGGACTTCATACACACACGGTTTTATGATGAAAGATGCTCAATGATGACTTCAATGTTCACCATGAGAACGGTGTTCTTTAAGTCATAGCTTGGTCTCACCCTATTTGTACCCTCCCCTGCATGCTCCCACTCCCAACAGTGAACCTCAAACCTGGAGGGTGGTGTCCCTGCCACTATCATGAGCCATATACCATTTACTGGTGTCAGAGAAAAGCCACTAGGGCAGGAAAAAGAAGGGCTCAGGAAGAAGGTTAGCTTATAAACAAGACAGGAGGTGATTTTTTTCCCTGTGGTAATAAATGAAGAACAAATGCAAGTGCCACCACGATGTCCTCAGAATTCCCTGCCACCTTAGACCTGAGCAGAGGCTGTGACCTTTGTCTCCTGAAGGAGGGATGGTAACACTGGAGCAATGTGCTCCAATGGGGCTGGCCAGTCCCACTCAGCTCCTTGCTCAATGGCACCAAGAGTGGGCAAATTTGTGCACATGTGGTAATGATGTCGCAGGAGACAGCCAGTGTTTGGGACTCATGCATGTCTTCACGACAGCTCTTCTCTGCTCCTGTCAACATTAAGGACCAGCTCCTTACACCACATGTAAGTTTTCTTTATTTCTTTCTTTGATGAGTTACACCATGTGTCATTTTCTGTATTTCTTTTATTTGACAAAAATCTAGTAACTTTAACCTCAATTTATATATCTTTGCCCTCTGTGTGAGGTGGACCACAGGGCCAGACAAAGTCAGGGCTGCCTAGGAAGTGGAGCGGAGCAGAGCCTGCTCTCAGTCATGTGAGGGTCAAAGGTGTTTGTCAGACGGCTGACATACCCCTGCCTGTGGATCCGTCACATCAGGGCTGGTGTACCTTTTAAAACCATGGAGGAGTTATGAACTATTTCCATACAAGAAAAATCCTCTATTTCAAAAATGCATTAAAAGGCACACTTTTATTAGAAATGTAAAGAGTCACTTGTTTTTCCATGACAGTCACCTCCATCATTGAAATTCATTGCATGATGAGAATTCTGTAGACACATGAAGGTCAAAGCTACCTTAAACTCCTCTCATGAGGAAAACTATTATTTTTTAAAATGTTATCAATGAGTGCACATGTAGACATATATATATTTATACAGAAACTTACCACCAAGGCAGTGAACAGACTTGGAAACAGGGTGATGTGCTCTGGGAACCCTCCCTGTGAGGCTGTACTTGCACATCAGGAGGGTGTTGTGCTTCCTTCAACACCCCTCTCCCTGTTCTAATGAGGAAGGGTCAGCATTTCATGCAGCATCAGCAGAAAGGGGCTTTGGGTTCTCCCCCAGTTAATGGGAAGAAGAAGATAGGCCCTCAGAAGGTTAAATGACTTAAGATCACATTGCTGAGTTGAACCTAAAACATAGTTTTCTTGACTATCAATCCAGCCCTACCCCTGTGGTACTGGAAATATAGATCAGAGTAGTCATCTATGGTATAGAGAGAGGTGAAAAGTTAGTTATCAGGTTAGCTAGTAGAAAGAGAAAGCATTATGGTAGTGACTTTAGGAAAAAGCATGAAGGTTAACCAGGCCTTAGAGAAAAAGAAAAACCACAGACTGAACAGTGCAAATGTTACATTTCCCTAAACTATAAGAAGAAGGCAGGTGAGTGCCTGACAGAAATCAAGCCAAGAGCGGTAAAGGTCTTCAGACAAAGCCACGCCATGCATTTGCTTCTCCGGGCTGCCCTAGGAATTGCACCCCACCGAATGATTCAAAAGAAAAAAAATCCAAATAAAACCTGTAACCACTAAAATATAGGCAGTCATGTATGACCTAAAAGACACTGTCTTCAAGGAAAGTCTGGGGAGGAGTAGGATGAAATTGGGTCACAAACAAATAATGGTGTCATCATGGGAAAGAAAATGATTTATGTATCACATGGTGACTTCTGCCCGCAAGTTGCAAAGCAAGCCCTTAGGCCTTGGTGGTGCACTGCTGCTCCCATGGCTTTTACCAGGGTTGCTGTCAGAAGTCAGGAAACAATGTACCATATGTTCTTAGTCTGTTCTAGCACTGACAGCTGTAAGGAAACTCAAGATGCTCAGGGCCCAGGCCTTGGTTAAGGCAGAATGCTCATGCTCCCCGGGTTCCGCAGAAGGCTCAGGAAGCCTAGGCAGCCGGAGGCTTGGATCGATGACCTGCTCTTGCCATTACTTCAAGGGACTGGGCCCAGCCAAGGAGATGAGAGCCCAAACACACGAATAACAACAATAAGGCGCTAAGCCTACATTCCACCTCAGCATTTTAAGTCTTGTCACAGGGTCACACATTTAATCTTCAGAGAAAACCTGTAACATAGGTAGGAACTATTAATCCCTGTTAAGAAATGTGCTCACTGAGGCTCAGAGAATTGTGTACTACTTGTGGAAGGTCAAACCACTGGTAGCAAGGTCAGAGAATCCACATTTCTGAATTCTTGATCCAATTCTCCAATTTAGTAAGCAGGTTTACTGTAAAATGGGGTCAAAATCCATAATCCACAATTAATGCAAAAATTCATCAAAAGGCATCACCTCGAATTTCACAGAAATTATATGTTTAAAGTTCATATACTTCCTTCTAAATAATTTTTTCCAATAGAAATAGAAATTTTTGACATGAGGCAGCCTGGTCTCAAAGGCTGCCTTATTCTAATTGCTATTTCTATGGAGTACAAATAAAATAAATCACTTTTCAAATTTAGACTTTAAAGTTAATGGAATGAGATGTATCTGGTAATTTTTTTCAGTTAACATTCTCTAATTGAATAGAGATAGGAGGAGGTTCAAAAACAGGCTTTACAAACTTCTTACAGTTATTCGATACTCGTGCAGGATGAGCACAACAGTAGCAGTTAAGATATCACTGCTTCTTCTTCCCTGAACATACTTCTAGGTAAGAAGCAAAGCTATCAATAGAAAAGGCAGTAGTGGTTATGACTATCTACCTATGGTCTCTGGAGCACATTTGTGGGCCGTGTCCAGCCCAAGCCTTCCTTGGTTGGGTATCATCATTCCTTTGGTAGTCATTCTCATTGTCAAGTGAATAGATAAATAAAGCTAATTAGGATTAACTGCTCTTATTCTCATTTAAGAATCAATGAAGAATCAATTCTTTTTTAAGAAAAGAATCAATGAGTGTTAAAGCATCCCATTTTTATGAGAGCTATGCTCTTCGTACTCCTTCCAGGGTTCTCTTATAAACTTGTAGGTCCTAGAGCCTTTTAGCTACATATTGTATTTAATTAACCCAATGTTTAAAAACACAAGCTACTTTCCTGACAGACAAGCTCAGCATGAGATATAACTTGTCTAATTATGGCAGGGTTATAACAAAAAAAGATTAATAATACATAAAAGAGATTAAAATATAGAACTCTCAGTCATCATTAGGTTAGGATCAATGAGAAAAACAAATAGTTTAAAAACTATTTTTTAAAGTCCTTAAAAAATGTTTAACATGTTTTTTTGAGATAGGCCAGGTAACATTCCTTACCTGAAAACTGCACATGTCAAAAAAACAAAATTTTTAAAAAGGTTTTATTTACTTTTAGAGAAGGGAAGGAAAGGAGAAAGAGGGAGAAAAACATCAGTGTGTGATAGCCCCTCACGTACCCCCAACTGGGGAACTGACCCACAACCCAGGCCACAACCGGTGACCCTTTGGTTCACAGGCTGGCACTCAACCCACTGAACCATAGTAGCCAGGGCTAAAAAAACAAAAATTTTTAAAATTATTTAGAACTTCACAGGGAATAATTTTCTATTAATTTCATGAATGTGTACATGTGTGTACGTGTGTGTGTGTGTGTGTGTGTGTGTGTGTGTGTATTTCCATCCCTCTAGGGGACAGCCATCAATATTATAATAGTATTATTTTTCCTGAGGTAAACAGATATTGCATATAATTTCTAGCTGTATCTATATTCATGAATTTGTTCCACTCAAAATAGAGGTCTGTTTTGCTCTAAACCATCAAAAGCAGTGTCTACCCAACATTACAAATATATCTTCCATCTGATGTTTGAAATGGGTGAAGTTAAAATTTCTTACCATCCAAGCTGTGACAAAGTCCCCCATCCAGGTCCCTACAGCAGCTAATTTCATGAAACTTTCATTTCGGATGCCCATATAGTCTGTAATGATATATGCTCTGTGGAAACAAACACACAAGACATTGCCCAGACTCAGAGAGCCATATAGTCAAAGCTTCCTGGTTCAGCAACACACAAAGGGACTTTTCCCGCATTCAATAAGCTTGCTTGCTTTGTCTCACTACATGCACGTACAAATCTGAAGGGCTAGGAAGAGCTCTGAGGGTGTCTGATTCAGTTCTAATTAGCCTTGAAGACTGTGACTATGCCAATTACCGTGTGCATTTCATTCTGAGCTTTAAGGCTGACAACAACTTTTGGAAAATCAAACAGGAAAACTCAGCTAAGGTGTCATTCCCTGCTCACTCAAGCATGAGGAGAGCAGAAACAATTCCTGAATGAGACTAACTTGGAAGGAAAGAGAAGAGTTCCATTTCCTTGAGTTCTGTCAAGTCAGAACTATTGAAAAGGTGCTAGGACTAGGCTTTAGATATCATACCTGAAAAATGTTCAGAATAATGTCAAGGTTTGGGAAAAATTTCCACACAATGAAGGAATATAAAATTTGATTGAAATACATTTACTTTAAATTATTACTTAAATAACAATAACCAGAAGATTTAATACCATCACTCCTTTCGTTTAGCTAATTCTTCTCTGCTTGCTATAACAATTCATATTCTTCACAGCTTAAAGATTCAAAGGTTCAACTGACCATTAAATATCAAGTAATAAGACCGTGCTTATTGCTAACTAAGCATTTTTCTTTTCCATTTTCTTATTTGATAGTCAAGAAAACCGTAAGTATTATTTTTCCCATTTTTCAGTTTCTCAGAAAATTGGAACTCAGAGAGGTCATTTAACTTGCCTAATCAATATTACATAACTAATGAATGATATAGTTAGGAACTAAATTCCTCTCCCCTCTCTCTCAGGGTTTTTCTACTCAGATTTTTTTTAATTTTAAATTTTGTTCCTTTTCTTATATGATAAAAGTTGTACAATTTACAATACTTGTTGAATTTGATTCTTCTTAGATTAACTTTACACATAGTAAATAATGACGTTTGTTATTTATCTATTAAAAGTTTGAAGAAGCATATTTTTGAAATCATTGAGAGGTAAACCATCTCCAGTTCAGTTATTTATTTTCTGGGCTTATTTCAGGTAGTTTTGTGATCCATAAAATAAACATATAATTAAATAGTTTTATTTAACAACAAAAGCAAATTTATAAACTTCAAAAAATGACTTTCCACATATTTCATTCACCTACCTTGGAGGGTCTATATAAATCTCTTAAGGCCTCACCCCAAAATTCTGGGTCTCTAATTCCATGGCTTTCCATAACAGCCCCAAATTTTACTGCTACCATAAAATGCATGCTTACAATGTGCCACAGATCATTGTTAGCACTTTAAATACTGCGTCTCCATCACCTGTCACGACAGCACAATGAAATGTACTGTTATCCCTGTTTCACAGTTATGAAATTAAGGCCTTTACAGAATTTTTGCAACTTTTTCAAGGTCAAATGTCTAGTAAATAGACAAGATTTGAATCTAAATTTGATTGACTTCCTAAATCCAGGCAATTAACCACTATGCTATACTTTCTTCCTACAAGTGTTAGTGGAGAGAAAAAAAATCCCACAAAGGCCTTCTACTTTATTTGCCAGTATTTTAGTAGGCACAGCTTATTTAGTTCCTTTGAGGATAATAAATAATCAGAAGTCAAGAGTAGTATCTGGAAGCTGCAGCACCCCAGAGCTACCATCAAGCCTTGGACTCCCGCTGAGTTCACTAACCTAAGCAGCCTCTGCGTGAACTTGCAGGCCACCCCAAGTTAACCTGGACAGCATGGGTTACTCCCTTCACTACCACCGATGCTCAACAGCCCTGGGGCAGTGGCTTCAGTGTACTACGGAGTAGTCGCTCTCAATTGCCCAGCTCTTCCCATGACACCTGTTTGGAAGAATGTGCTCAATGCCCCATCCCTACCTGCCCACTTTGCCAATTAGTTCTAGAATTCATCAGGCTAGGGTGGAAATTTCAGGGGATAATTCATTGTGGATGTATAAATGCGTATAATAGACATTACACATATCAAACTGGTTCAAATTGCTGATGTAAATGTATGCACATTATTTAAATAATTTATTTCATGTAATCTTCAAATTTTTTATTTCAGTGTCTAAAAATAGGAATGAAATGGATAAGCTTGAGACAAATCAATGGTCCAGCCAAAAACAACTGAAAAATCTAAATATTAAAACTACCCCTCAAATCTGCTTAAAGGTATGTGAGAGTTGATGAACCAATGAGGACTAGAAAAACAAAGATACCAAGTTTTTTAAAATTGCAAAAAGTTAGCCATATTTTCTGAGGGGACATTTGCTAATTCTGAACTTTATCAGGGCAGAGGACAGTCTCAGTGGATTGGAGAAACATTAGAACTTAGGGAGCCAAGGTCCTCATGAGAAAGTAGGAGCCCAGAAGAGAGCATGATACACAGCTGGTTTTCCTTCAAGAACATGCTAAATTATAAACTCGTTTAGGGGTAAGCTAAGAGACTAAGCAGAACATCTCTGAACTGCATAGCAGAGATCTGGCAAAGTCCCCCTGCTGAAGAGACTACTCTAGTTCAGAACCGGTCAGATGGAATGGCCCCAGAGAATATACAGTCATGGAGGGCTAGAGAAAACTAAAGATAGATGGGGTTTTTGATGAAACTGTGAATCAGTCCTTCTCCAGTCCATTCAATGACTGGATTAACATGATCAGGCTCTACTCTTGCTACTTAACAGAGGAAAGAGTGAACCTTTTCTGAAAGATAAAACATCACTTAGATCCTCTATACATTTATTTATACACACACGCACACACACACACACACACACACTCCAACATTTATTCAAAATTTACTAGGATGTCAAGAAACAGGACCATACCACTGAAAACCAACAGAGAAAACAATATTCGAAACTAGACAATAAGCTCCCAGGAGGACAGGGAGTTATTTTGGTGATTCTTTTCACTCTTGATTTCCTAGCACCTAGAGCAACACCTGCATAGTGTAAGCAATCAATGTTTGCCTGAAATATGAATTAATGAAATGACCCAAATTATTCATATTTATTTCTATATGGTATGGGGAGACCCAGGTACAATACATCCTAGAAACAATAAAATGAGACCGAACCATGAACTCTTCTACAGAGGAAGACATTAAACATGTTTTTAAACTATTTTGTGTGTTCACGTTATTTCTCCATCTACATTTGTACCTTGACTGCAGAATAGCTGTTCTGTATACATTACAATGATGTATCAGCACAAAATAAAGGCAGGCCCTTCCTCTGTGGCCGTGGGCAGGTGGTGAGTACTGGATGCTATAATAACAGTGCAGATGATACGGCACAGACAATTTATGGAATAACTAGTATATTTAAAAGTGAAGAGTGATGATAAAAGTTAGTAGTTATTCTTATTTTTGCTGTTTTGGACAAATATAAAGAATTACAAATAAGCAGACCTGTCAAAATTTTTCAATTATTAGTTCACTGATTTGCATATGCATTAACATTTAACAGTATTTCCTGCTTAGGTTGTAAAGGACACAGTGTGCATACATTTACATCAGCAATTTGAACCAGTTTCAAAATCACATTGGACTCATTAAGTTGTGAGGCTTTATACCCAATAATTTTAGGGAGCGATTCAGAACTAAATTTTATTTGCCAGGAGGCATCATTAAAGTTTGAGATTTGTTTGGAGTTTTAGCTAATTATTTCGACTATCTATACATCTTTTATTTTGTTTTGTAATTTAGCTGGTTATTTCCAGCTAAATATCTATGCATATTAAGATCTATATGCACAGGTCTAAAAAATTTTGCAGTTCTATCAGCCTTCCAGGAAAATATTGACCACTGAAATTTTCTTTAAAGATTCTAAATGAATTTCTTTTCAGGCTACATCTTCAGTTTTTATTTTTTCTTGAGATTTCAAGCTCAACTGTCAAATCCATAGCAAATATGTAGAATTTTCAAATTACAGGATCTTGGAAAGGTTTAGAGTTAGACTGAAAACCTGAGCTACCAAGGCTATTGAACCTAGTAAAGCCTATGTGCTAAAGGACCATAAACTAAACAGACTCTAACATGGACTAAACAGTCAGTGAAACTAAATATGAATTAGTCTTACAGGTGAAAGTCTGGACCACTATCAAAAAAAAAAAAAAGCTCACTTCACTTCACTCGGTTATTTATATGTAAGTAGATGCAATCAATGCCAGATGATTTAGGAGTTGAGCCTCTGAAAGTTTAACAGGAGGCAGTAAACATAGATCACCAAACCAATATTGATTCATGCTCCACTGAAGATCCATCTGTGGCCAGCTGGTTTCATAATGTCTCAGCTGTCTCTCCCAGCCATGTTTGGGCAACAGAAACAAGATTGAGGGCTTCATACATAAGTAAACCATAAATAAGAAGTTGGTTTACATGAGTACAGACCTGCATTAAACACAATGAAACTAAAGCAGAAACTCTAAACATTCTTATGACATTGACATAAAATTTGTCAGTGTAAAACTCCAGGAATTAAATTTAGATTTATTATATTAACGTTTTCTCAATCTTTTTGTGTTTGTAATGAAATGATTACCAGCCTTTAATCTAGTAACTTAATCAACCATTAGCCAAATGACCACATTTTAGATTTTATTTTGCTCAAAATTCCTGGCTCTCGATTATTGAGAGGGTTTGATGGAGCCCAATATGCGTGTATGGACCTTCCAGGAAAGACCAAGGGAATGAAGCTATGAAGCAAGGTCCACTGGAATGCCAAAATGCTGCAGACAGTTGTTAGAAGTAGCCTGAAATGATTAAAATTGAATCTGGACCTAACACAGTTTACAGGTGAAGTACCACTTCGAATTCCCCAATTTTATTGGCAGTAACTACAATTCTTCCCCTGTGCGTAATAAAATAAACATGAAAAATGAGACTATTTCCTACAAAATTTTAAAATTCAAAGCATAATTGCTTTGTGGTAATATAATAATTATTTTTTCCCTCTCTTCTCCTCCTCTTTCTCCATCTTCTTCTAGATATGAATTCAACCACCTCTTATTCTCTTCCCCACAGAGATGCAACACTATTTCTCAACTCTAAACTCCAGTGATGGGAAGAAGAGGAGGGGCTATTTTTTTTCATCCAAGAACCCCTCTTGCAGCATGTGAATTTATATTAGCTAAGACTCTATTTTATTTCTTCTTCCCTATATGTTAGGCCACGGGCCTGACACTTGTAAACTCGTAAGTTTCAAGAGAAAGACTATAGCACCTCGGAGCTGCTGGCCTCTTCCTGGGCTATTTATTACCCAGCACCTCTTGCCTATTACTTCCCTTCCTCCTATACCACCTTTCCTAGTATAAGAGTGAAGTTTATGGAGTAAGGTTATAGAAACATGTATACAATAGTAACCAAGCCTGCCAATAGCCAATTTTTTCCTTATCTAGTAATTTAGGGCCAAGACTCAAAGAAAGTAAGAAGGAAATCTCTTTCCAGGGGGTTGGATGAAAACCAGCTTGGTGACTAGTGATCACGTTCAATTCTCTGTGAAGCAGGAAACTAATTCTGCAGCAAGAGAGAAGAGATAAGAGGGAAAAAAAATGAGAGGGGAGGGGAGGAATGAGACAGAGAGAGAGAACCATGCAAAGAAAGAAAGAAGAGAGATGAGAGAGGACATTGGTGGTGTGGGCTCCTACTTCCAAAGCCTTCTGGAGACCTGCACTCCTGCACTTTGGATTCCATGGGAAACCCTGTCAATTTCTAATAATTACTCTCATCATCTAATTATTGCCTCCTGTCTTTGTTCTTAAATTAACCTGACATAGCTTCTGTCAGTTGCAATGACAATACTTATAACCGTTACCAAAGAAAAATTTTAGAGCCTAAAAATGTGAATATTTTGAATATTTTGCAGAGTTTTAACAATACATAAATTCCTTTTAGAAAGGAATGCCACTGAGCTGGCTGCAAGAAAAGTCACCTGTGTGGTTGATAGGCTGAGGTTGGTTTTCAGATTACTGCAGTTGAGAGCAAGAATAAATGTGCTGTGTCCATTCCTTATGCCACTGCCCCCCCCAAATAGGGGGACCTTTGTTTAAATGTACTATTTACATGTACAAATTTTATAAGTATGCTAAAATTCAGAACAGCACTCCCCTCCTTTAAAAATATAAGATACATGATCTAATTAAAACCAATCTGTTAGAATGTGAGATGTGGCACAGTATCAGAGTGTGTCAGATGAGTGGCAATATGTGTGGGAATATCTGTGCATTTCACAGATAAAAAGCTAGATAAAGACGTTACATCTCTTAGCTTGGTAGTCTAAAAGGAACCTGATTTTGAAAGCAAAAGTGTTGACAAAAGACAAAATAAAGACAGAGTATAGTCTGGAGATTTTATAGGTTTGCTACAAAGTGTCAATAATAAGATCAGGTTAAGCATATATCACTTAGTGGAGAGTAGAGAGCTGGAGAGAGTTTCGCAGGAAGTTTGGAGGGGTGCCCTGGAATCGAGTTTGCCAATAATAGGAGTAATGTGGGATAGCTGATATAGAATACTGTCAAATACTGTCAAGGTGTTAAATACTATCGGGGTGCTAAATACCACACACGTTTCACCCTCAGCCATCGCTGAATCTGAACTCTCTGTGTGGAGTTAAGCCCATGGGGTATCTCCTTATTCTAACAATTTGTAATTATTATCAAATGCCCTTCAAATTAGAAGTGATATCATATTATTGCTCCATAAATTTGCTATGCAATTTTATTAATTATACAGCCTCATTCATTTTAACAACTAAGAATTCCATACTCTGCTTTTGTATTTGTGTTTCATAAGCTGCCTCACACCAACGTGTAGTAAGAACAAAAGGAAATAAAGCCACATTTCCACCACCCTTGTGAGCACTTCAGGCCCAGAAGGTTCTTCCCAAATAATTCAACAAGTTTTCAGAGTGCCTTATTTGTTCTGTTAGAACTTGTACCTGCAACAGTGCAATTCTCCAGTTGACACTGATGTCAAAGATGGTTCCTAAGTCACCCTGTTCTACTGACACCCACCAAAGTTGCTGCTATGTCTACTCCTGCCATCAATGTGTATACCAAGGCTCAAAGGTACTTGATGTCTGTGCCAAAGGCCAGAAAGGAATCACTCCGAGTTCTATGATGGTACCCTAGGCCACCTTAACCAATTCTGTCATCAGTCACTGGTACATCCGCATTACTACACTATCTTAGGTTTTGAAGACAGAAGTTACATCTCAGAGAAGACCAACTCTACCCTTCCAAGAAACCTTATTATCCCCAGCAAAATAGACAAATTTCCATCAATCACATCCCCAAGTGTTACCAGTCACAAGCCTGTCCATGCACGGACTTTCTAATCATTCTTTTATTGGCTACTCGTAAAAATGAATAGTCTTCAGATATTATATATTTGAGACAAATCCCTAAAATAAAATATAAAAAAGCTGAAAACTAAATAAAAACATGGAAGTCAGAGGAATAGTGCACAGATTAGATAAAAAGTATGAGGATATAATAAAGATATTTTTCAAACATGCAAAGTCAAAATTCATTTATAATTTGAATACAAAAAATGCTTCTAAACCTAACACCACATAAAAATTGGAAGTAAAATAGTTAAAAAAGATGAAAAAATATGTAAACAACAAAAAACTTTGGTGTCGCTATACTAATTTCAATCAGGCCAAAAGGTTTTATAGATTCATGCTAAAAAGTAAGATATCGACATACAGTTAAGTTCTCCCTGAATATCCTGAGAAAAGATTTAAAACTGGTCACTCTGTAGTAAGACATATCCAAACAAAAACCAAAAATATACAAATAACAAAAATCAGAAATGAAAGAGGAACAACACTATAGATAAGGCAGATATTAAACAGATCATAAGACTACATTTAAAGAAGTTTAGATGAAACAAATGAATTACTACAAAAACATTTAAAAATGACCAATATTTTCAAAAGGTACATAGGATTTTCAGAGAGCCTTGATTTTCAAAAAGGAAAGGAGCATTCCCCTTTAAAACGGTCATTGTTCATTTAAGTGCCTACAGATGAGGAGAGGGTCAGAGATAGGGAAACGGCACCTTACTGGAAAAAACTACCACACGGGTGGCGAGCAGAAAGCACTAAGACTTCGAAAATGAGTCTCCAACAAGTAACAGCGTAATTCGAGATCGATCGTGGAAGTCGTTCAGCAGGCCGCCCTGGAATGGTATACTTGGAGTGCCGCAGAAGACTTTTGGAGGCTCTTCTCCTCCA